>JAIPRM010007330.1:0-17331 GCA_025469315.1 Stegophylla sp. TES_Ste_2020 | reverse complement strand
CTACCCGAAATTTGACAAAAACTACTCGAAAACCATCATTTTTTGATCAGAATTTTATGAAAATTTAAACGTAGATAGAAAATCCTATGAAAAAGATTTTGGCGCAAGAAAATTTTGAAAATATGAAAAAAAATTTTGGACATTTTTCGAACATTTTTTTTTTTTATATTATTTAAAATTCAATACACCCGTCAAGAGAATACCACCCGTCGTGCGAAGTACACCCATCGTGCGAAGTGATGTCGATAATGTTATTATTGTTTTCCATTTTTTGCCGGAAATCCGAGATAATGTATTGTATTTAGAGAACGAGAAATTGTAAGAAGAATAATTATAATAATTAAGGCTAGGAAGTTGTTGCATTTTGCATTTTTTTTTTTTTTTTTTTTTTATGAGCAATTAGATTTATTACTAGGTAAAAGCTAGAAATTCATTTCATGACACTACAACACAAGTATTTATTACATATATTATATTTATGTTTTTGAATCGTGACAAAAGTATAATTTTAAAACTACCTATTATAGATTAAATTTAAACACATAAAAACATTATTTTGAAAAACATAAAATAACACAATGAAACTAAATTGATATTTTTTAAAATTTCTTCAAATCCTTTATTCATGCATATTTGTATACTTTACTAAAAAACTTTAAGAAAATACCCTAAAAGGTACCCAATTAATACTAAATTAAAACCAAGAACAATAGTTTTTAAGAATAAATCGAAAAATCATGATAACTTGTTATGTATTTGTTCACTTCAATCTGCTTCAACGGTTTTGATATTAGGTGAAATTATTATAATATAACTATTTCAGAATTATTGTTACTTATTAGATTTTTATGATATTGACAACTATATAAATTATTATTCCTTATACTTAATATTATCCAGTGACTAATAACACTTTCAAACATATTTGTAAGCATTCGAACGTATACAATATATAGACTACTCGGAAACGATAGACACAATTAGGGAGGAAGGGGGTTGCTAAGTTTCTGTTACTGTTAATTTTTGAAGTTATGACTAAATTATTGAAATCTATTTTACGGCGTAATTACACTCAAATTGTTGTTGGTAGATTTTTCTCGTTTTAGGAAAAACTGTTGAGCGTTTTAATAAACCCGTATAAAGTACAATTTAAACAAAACAAAATTGTCTTCCACAAACTTTACTCGTGCCAGACATTTTTTCGAGTAGAATAGTGTTACCGTGAAAATAAAAAATGAATGTTTATCGTTGTAAAACCACCGTAGTTTCACTCTCAATCCAAAATACGCTCGTGCCTGCGTGTCATTTACATTTATCATCGCCTAAGTCAGCTGTCAAGAAGTTATTTACTGAATATTACATGTTGTTGTGTTTATTTTTTTTTTTTTTACTTTCAAACAAATCGAAGTTTAATTTAGTAAACTGTATTCGTGAAAGTATATATAGTTACAGAAAAAAATCAAATTTAGACTGCGTAATTAGGGATTCGGTTCTTAAGGGCAGACGTCTCTTCAACTTATTTTGGCCGTTCGCCATTTGGCCGTTTTCTTATATAGAAAAGCGAGAAAACTTTGTGAGCCATTAATAAGTAAATAAATGAAAAACAAAAAAAAAAACAAAAAACAACCCCGTCATCGTTTATAAACCGCCCCGCGCGGAAATAAAACTGGGTAAAAGGTTGCAGATCGTAGGTCGATGCAGAAAAAAAATACATATATTATCAAGACTGCGGTATTATCAAGACTTTTAAGTCTAGACGCAGTGCACTCTGGTGCAGTGCACGCAATAAAATATATAACACGTATTATTAATAATACGTTTGAACCGTCGCGTAAAAACGAATTGTATTGTATACACGGTGTTTTCGAAAACCATCTGGTGTTGAGCGCGTACGCGGGGGTGGTTATCGCGCGTTTTTCAACAATCGCACATCCTTCCGTATCCCACGCTCTTATTGCATAATGCATATCGTACAAACTATGCGTGTGCAACACGGTGTACACATAATACGTATCAGTGGCGTGTATAAGGAAGGCACCTCCCCCCCCCTCCGAAATTTTGTCAAAAATTATATAATCAAAATAATTTTCCTCCTGTAGCTTATACATATATTTATTTTCCCGCTGTCTTTCATTACTATATCATATTATCATGTTTGTTATCAGGGTTGAGATTTTATAGCATTTGCATATTTCTTATGAGATGCGTACAAAATAGCAGAGTAAGTTAAAAATGTGTTTTATGATACAGAGAACTCAAACAAAAAAATTGTATTTTGCTTTTTTTTTTTTTTTTTTTGCATATTTTGCGATATTTTAGTTTTTACTACTTTTTTTGGATTTTTACCTAGTTTTTAATCAAAATCGGTCATATTTTATGAATTTATATTTCAGTAAACGGGTTTTTAGATTTTTGTCAATTGAATTAGGTATCAAGTAAATTGTAAAATATGTATTGATTAAATAAATAGACCGATTACGCTGATGGGTTGATGCACAATATACCTTTTAGAAAAAAATATTGATTTGTCCAAATTAAAATGTGCTTCGAATCCCTTGGAGGGTGAAGAAAATCGAATTTCCTGATGAACTTAAATGTAACAATATTGTATATTTCAAATACGCACCAATTGCAGTATCGGTAGACGTTGAACGCTCGTTTTCGACGTAAAAAACTTTGTTGGCGGACAACCGCCGCCGTAAGTTCAAATTCGAAAATCTGACCAAGCATATTTTATTAATTCAATGTAACACTCAAGGTGAACATTTTAAATCGTTTACTTTTATTTAAAAT
This sequence comes from Stegophylla sp. TES_Ste_2020, assembly GCA_025469315.1. Lineage (NCBI taxonomy): Eukaryota > Metazoa > Arthropoda > Insecta > Hemiptera > Aphididae > Stegophylla > Stegophylla sp. TES_Ste_2020. The sequence continues at coordinate 14,538 of JAIPRM010007330.1, read as the reverse complement.
ATATTTAAAGACATAAATTGGGTAGTGTTTTTTTTTTTTTTTTTTACAGCCCTTCAAGATTCTGATCAGAATGACTAAATGATTTCAAAACTTAAGTAACTATTTTTAACAACTTGTAAGTTATTAATTAATAAATTTCCTCTTTTTTTTTTTTTTTTTTTTTTTCATATTTTTAGCGCATATTTAACGACATTTAACGTAATTTTATAGCGCATATTTATGCAATTTTAAGTGCTATAAAATCCCAACCCCGGTTATTATAGTTGACGTATTTAGTAGTGCATCAGGTAAAGCTGAATTTAGTGATAACGATAATAATGCGAATTAATTTTCTGTTTTTTTTTTCTTCTCATCATTCTATTATATCCGCCCTTGTCCCGAAAATGTTTTCTATGTATACTACGTCACTGCACATCATAATATTATAACGTTACGCGTCTATGATGCAGCGTACACTGAGTAATGCGCGTGTAGTTTAAAATATATCGCGGATTCCATTCTAAACCGAACGTATTATAATGACACTGCACCGCCGCCGCTCGCGTTACGATATTTTTCATGTGTGGACGTCACGCGACACAATATGCTATTACGTATATATTATTATGTACGACACGTCATGACGTGCATTGTCGAGTACACCGCAATGTTGAAAACTCCAGAGTTCGAAATAATGTTTCGCGTGTACGACCGCGCATCGTATTTATATGGATGCTGCTGTTGTTGGCGTACGTACACGTCCGATGAGATAATATTATCTATCTTTGGTAAGTCACACGGGATTTTTCAAAAATAATTTCGTGGAAAGGGAGAATTGGAAATTTTAAAGCTCGCGTGGAGCAGAAGAAAACCCCAAGCCGTGGCAAGCGCGACTCCCATCGTTTTAAAAAACAGTTCTGGATTTTGAACGAAATGAAGGAGCTAGTGTTTTTAACTGCAGGGCCCCTCCCCCCCGGATTAATAACGTACAGGCAGTATAGGCAATTGCCTAGAGCGCTACATTTTACAAGGCACCTAATAAATGCCTGAGTCGACTATCACAATCAAAATTTATATTTTTTTCTCCGGTTTTTGAAAATGAATTTTACTGAAAATTTTCGTAAATACTTCACCTAAATAATTTTGTTTATAATTTGCATACAGAATATATGACAATGTTATAATATATTATTCTTATTTATTTCCATCATTATGAATTGTGATATTATGATGAACGCGGTTTTAAATTTGAACACATATTAAAAGTTTTCTTTGATTAGCATAATCTTCATATTATTGCCTACCAATATTTAAATTTTCATAGAGTCTGAATTTAAAAAAAAGAGTAGGTATTAAAGGCAATTTTAGATAGTTTTCTCAAATTTCAGAAAAAAAAAAAATTGAAAATGTCTAAAAATGACTTCACTAAAGAGTACCGTCTACACCTCGGGACCAAATTCCGATTTGAAAAATCGCTAATCAAAATGTAATCATTGTAAAAACATTAGCTTCTTCACTCCACTCAGAATCTAAAAATGAAAATTCACCTCAGATTAAAAAAATTTCAAAAAATTTCACCTCTATGGCTAAAAACTACCCTATTATAATATATATATATATATATATATTAGCCTCTTCGGTGAAAATTTCTAAGAGCTCCCTTTGCTGGGGCGCCGGTAAATTCATTGTCTTTGGGCGTATTTTTCCTTAATCCGGCCCTGTATACACTTTTTCTTATGGATCTACTTTTATCCCAAAGTGTCGATCATAATAACCTAGAGAACCGAGTGTTTGGTCGACTCCGCTCCACACTCCGTAAATCAAAAATATACCTCGGCTTGCAGCTGTACAACGTGGAGACATTTCGGTTTGATAACCGAGAATCGCGTGCAACTCGGCTCTGCCCCTAAAAAAAAAAAAAAATCGCGCACCCGATTCTTAATATATTATATGTAAGTATGCTAATACACGCAATTCGTGTAGTCAATTAAAATTGCTGTGACGGAATTCATGTGAAAAAGGGATTTCGGAACGCGATTCGTGTGCAGCCAAAATATCCAAGGTGCGATAAGTACGTTCTTTTTTATTAGACTTTTGAATAAATTTCAATTAAAAAGTTAATTTTCAATAAATATTTAAATGAATTTCATTCGTTTATAATCGACACAATTATTTCTATCTAGCACAGGACTTTTTTTTCCTAGACTTGTTTTCTTCTATTATGGCACTTTTTTCCAGGACCTTTCTGCAGGGCCTTTTTTCCGGCTATTCGAAAAACGTGAATATGTCAAAATGTTGTAACGGACATTTATGATAATAACACTGTTTTTTTTTTTTTTTTAATGACAAATTCTACAGCATTACACAACAAGTGATGAAGATATAAACAATGGGAAAACAGAAAGTTCCTACACGGGAGGGTAGGATAAAGAATTTAAATAATATGTTAATTCGTACGCGAATGAAAAAAATTAGATATGTATAACAATGATATCGTTCTCATTTCATTAATAGGGAAAAATTTTAATAATAATAATAACTGGAGGGTGGGTAATTCTGACCTTTTACCTTTATCCCACAGTGTTTACATCACCTGCCACAACAATAGTGGTTGTCGTAATATTATTTTACGTAGTTTTGTGCCCGCACAATCGGTTTTCCGGTTTTCTGCAATCCACTGAGCGACCTTTGTTTTCTACGTTCTTTTTGTCAATCCACCCATATATTGTATTATTGTAAACCTACCTGCAGTAATGTATAATAGGGTGTATATAAGCATACTATAATCAGAAATATATTATGTATATACAGGACGCCCCGGTACGACGACGGTTTGACAAATGCAACAACTGTTGTTCTTTTAATAGTTTTTAACTTTTTTTTGAAAATTATTACTACGGAATAACCTATGAGTTTTATTTTTGAGTACCAAATTTTCAAATTTGAAGTTTTATACTACATTCTTAGTAAAAATTTGAATAAGCCATTTTTTAAACCTGATTTTTAGAAAAATATTGGTGCAAAAATCTCTGTTAAAAGTTAACTCGTTCATTTTCTACAATTTTTTTTTGTGTATGTGAATAATTTCATAATTTTTCCAAGTACATAATAATAATAATAATGGTAATATTACGACGTCAATGTTGGTGGACATTATGATTTGTCTAACAATATTATTAAATTATTCGAAAACTTGGAAAATTGTGTAGAAGATGAACGGATTAACCTTTACTTATAGACTTAAGCGCTAATGTTTTTCTAAAAAGCAGATTCAAAAAAATGGCTATTTTAATTTTTTTCTAAAATTGTAATATAAAATTTATTATTATTTTCAATGGCGTACGGGGCCGCGGCCGTATTTAGGGGGGAGCAACTGGATACAGTTGCCTCGGGCGAAAAAATATGAAGAGCGGCTGTTAAATTATTTATATTTACATTTATTAAATTTATATTATATTAAAGTGTTTTTTTTTTTTTTTGTCCTAGATACGACCCCGATGGCGTAGTATGGAGTATGTAGAGGGGGTGCTTCGTCTCGGGCGGCATTTTTTAGGAGGGGCGACAAAAAAAGGTTATTTTCTGTTAATGCTAATTTGAAAAGCAGAGAGCAAAGAAATAAAAATAGCATTTGAAAATTGAAAAACGAGAAAAAAAAAATAACAAAGATCATTTTTTCTCATAATGGACCCTGCAAATATGATCTTGTGCGTCTTCTTCAGGCGACAGTATTATATTATGATTAGGGCTGTGAATTTAATGCACTAAAAATCCTTAAAAAATGCATTAAGACTTTGCAAAAAAAAGCAGTGAAATATACATTTAAAATGCAAAAAAAAAACCAACATAAAATTCCAAAAATTATAGTATAAAATGCACATGAAATAATTTTAACTTTTATATTTGTATTGATATTATAGGATTGATATATACGTTACTATATTAGTAGATTAAGTTTTACATGTTTAAAAATATGTTTGTTTGATAAAAAAAAAAAAATAAATAAAATTGTCGGTTGAATTTGAATTTTATATAATGCTATTCACCTGAAACATTTAAAATTTTTTTTTTAATTTTTAAAATTTTTTTAAATTTGACGTATATATATACACACAGTCTGTGTAAAACAAAAAAAAGGTTTTCGTAAGATGTTATTTAACGGAATTGAATTAAAAATACCGGGAAATGAACTGAAAAAGGAAAATATGACTTAAAAATGCAAAAAAATGACCTGAACAATTAAAAACGTCAAAAAATGCAAAATAAAAGTTTCATACATGGATTCGTTATTACATAAATCAAATTATGTACTTACAAATAAGCTATGTTTCACAATCATCAATAAAAAAAAAAAAAAAAAAAAAAATGCGCTTTCCTACAAATTCACAGCCCTAATTATGATATATTATATAGAACGCACGAATGGCATTTCAACGAACACATAATAATATTATAGATGTACTGGCAGCAAAACGCGCGCAGTTTGATTCCATTCGTATTCTGTGTTATTCGCGTGTTACAATAATATAATAATAATAATAATAATAATAATAATGTAACTGTACTGTTCCGCGATGATAATGATAATGATAATAATAATATACGCATACATCATAACCGGCCGCCATTGTTTTTAATTATTATTATTATTATTATTATTAATCGTCCGGAAAGCCACGACGACGATGCCGTCGCGCCGCTCTACTACGAGCGTATATTATTATTATAATATCATTATTACTTCTATACTACGAACGACTACTATATGCCACTTCGATTTACTACACCGGTTATTATATCAGTGTATGTGTATGCGTATACATCACACATACACATACACGTGTATTGTTTAAATTTGTGTGTGTGTGTGTGTGTGTGTGTGTGTGTGTGTGTGTGTAAAAGCATTCGATTGGGTATTGTAAAATAATATTTAACATCGCGCACTACGTGTACGACGACTAAACGGGCACGTGGATAGAGACGTTCAAAAATAAACACCATGGCCAACAACGCACATAGTATAAGAGATTAACGTCGAAGCAATAATAATAAATATAATATATAAAATATTTTGTAAGCAGCGCGCGTTTGTCTTATTTGTATACGATAATAATAAAATTATTGCAGGTGTTTTACTTTAAGCATTTTTTTTTTTTACTCGCAAGACGTGCGCACACTTCAACTAAATCTCTTGGGGATGGGGGTGGGGGAGTTAGGTTTACAGTAGTATAATATGCAGTTCGTTAGCGCGATTTGGAAAACATTTTTATTCGGGGAGGGGGGGGAGAGAGGCTAATATGTTAATTTCATTGCTATATCCCCCTCCTTGAAAAAGGCGCATTAACTTAATGTAATTCTCAAAAATCCTGAGGGAGCTTTGAGTAGTGTCCAGCCCCCCCCCTCTAATCGCGTCTACGATGCAGGTACACTTTCGCATAGTATTTAGACGTTGACGCACACACACACACAGACGGTGGAGGGGATACGTATTATTATACAGTGCAGGGGCGTAGCCAAGGGAGGGGGTTATCAGGTCACAACCCCTCCCATGAGATTCTGAGCACCCTTGAAAAAATAGAAGTATAAAAAAATGTTTAGATTTAAAAAACTTCAAACTTAATAATAACATTTGTTTTAGTTTTTCACTAAAATCTTTTCGGTCGAAATAATTTTTTACGCAGGAATTTTTTTTATCAGAACATTCAAAATTTATTTTATTTCTGCTCTTTAATAATAAAAATATGGTTAAGTAGTAAAATTTTTACTTTGTAATTTATGGAATATTATTTTAGAGTTTTTTTTTAAAAGACTTCGTGAAAGTAAATAAAAAATAAGTAGACTGACATATTATAAAACTAAATTTCAATACAAAAATTTACAGTATTTTAAAATGTATATATTGATAAATACAGTATAAAATATGAAACTCAGTCATTCATATGCACATGTATATATATAGGTAATACAAAATATTAAAATTTATAGAAAATATAATTTTTATTACGTTTATTACTTTTTTTCTTTTTCTTTTTCTCTCTTTGGTATATCGTACATTCATTAAAAGAAATTAATATTTCGTGAAATTATGGAAACACTATAGGTCGTAGGGATTGAAACAAAAAAAATTTGTGAACCTCCCCACGAGAAAATCCTGGTACAGACGCGCCTGATACAGTGCATCGGAAACGTTTTGTAAAATAACGCATTATATTATATAGGTAACAAGTACTATAATATATTATTGGCGCATTCGATCGCGGGCAATAACTCAACAATACACACATCGTATCCATCCGTATCCACGTAGAGAGACAGACGCATCGCATATTTATAATAATAATATTAACATTGTATAATATCGAATGTAATTTATAAGCCGACCGACCGACGACTAATTATTATTATTGCGCGCGCGCGCGCGCGTGTATTATGATTATTATCTGTCCGGTACAGATAGAGCTGGTATAAAATACTCCATCTCTCCGGTATATATTATATTATTATTATTATTATTATTATTATTATTATTATACGGTACACACACGCACACACATGCGCGCGCGATAGACGAACGATAACCGGATTGGGATGAACAACTCGTGTGTGTGTGTGTGTATAAATTTATCACCAGTCCGTTACAACACAATACTTACTCTCCAGCAGCCTCGCGGTCCAAATAATTAAGTCGTTATATATAGTTATCTCCACACACTCTGTTTTATAATATTATACTATATAAATATATATATATGTGCTGCGCGCGCGTGTGTGCGTGAAAACTAGTCGTATATTATATATCATTTTATACAGTTGTGTGTGTGTGTACGCACGCGTTGTTATTCGTTACAAAATACGTATTATAACGCAACGGCGAGATTTTTTTCCCTCCAACCGACAACGAGGGAAAACCATTGTGTTTTCTAATAAAATATTATCCGCGTTGTTGTCTCGTGTTCGTGCGGCGCGCACGCGCGTTTTATTCAAAAAACAGAAAACAAATAAACCCTTCGCGCGCGTTTAATCGCGCCCGACGAAAAATCTCCGGCGCGGCGGAGTCGTTTTTCTGTCCACCCCGTGGCGGCGGACAGGAAATGCGGTCATTCGGGCGCGGAAAAACAAAATAATTTCATTCGGGCCGCCGCCACTCGCGGATATTCTCTCTTATGACTACCGGGGTTAGAGGGACTTGTAGGTCTGAAAAAAGCTTAAATTGTGCATGCGTTTATGCTATAAAAATGTACCAAATATGCTCTAAAAAAAAAATATACAAAAATGCTAAAATTATTGTCTCTTATAAAACATTAATTTTACTGTAAAATCTCAAAATATTTAAAAATTGTATTGTATAGTATATTTTAATGTGTATTGTTATTCATTCTTCTTCTATTATTTATGAAATTTCTTTTATTTTCAATCTTTGTTTTACATTCCGAACGAAGTGAAGAAGCTAGTGTTTTTACAATGATGTTTATTTTATTTTTTTTCTGTGTACAACTTTTTGTATAGAAATACTTGTCCAAAAGTTTCGATCAATAACTTTTTGAAACCAGATTCGCCTCTAGATTGGACTTTAAAGAGGTCATTTTTTGAACTTCTCAATTCTTCAATGTTTTTTTTTGGAAAAAACTACCCAAAATTTGACAAAAACGACTCGAAAACCATAATTTTTTAATCAGAATTTTATGAAAATTTAAACATAGATAGAAAATCCTAAAAAAAAGATTTTGGCGCAAGAAAATTTTGAAATTGTGAAAAAAAAATTTGGACATTTTTTTTCCTTATATTATTAACTTCCTTCGTTCAGAATCGTTTTACTGAAGAAATGATTTATCGTTTCTTTAAAATTTAATACGCCCGTCAAGAGAACACCACCCGTCGTGCGAAGTATGTCCGGCTTTTTTTAAGCTTACATTTAAACAAATAAAAATATCAAATAATATTTAATCTCTTCAGAAATTCAGAGCAAAATTTATAAATAAACGTCTTTTGGCTTTGGTTACCTTACATGATTAGCATATTATTCAACGAATTATGTAAACGTGAAATAAATTAATTGGTTCCTATCAGATTTTCAATAGCAATCGAATAAACAATCAAAACGAAATAAGATAATGCGAAAACACGTTTTATGCTGTCTATCAACCCCTTGAAAATATGCGAATTTCGAAAAATGACCTTATTTAAGCACCATCTAAAACTTAATTCTGATTCAAAAAATTGCTTCGATCGAGACTTTTGGACAAGTATTTTTATAAGCAAAATTGTTCACAGAAGAGGGGGAAAAATAAAATTAAAAAAAATAAACTTCGTTGTAAAATCATCTAAAATTACACGTCTAAAAAACTGAATTCCATGAAAAAAAAAAAAAACACATTATGGTTGTAAAAACCAATACAGTAGAAATTATTTATGATGACATGTTGTAGTGACAAACCAGATTTATTGACCTAAAATTAACGGTTAACTCTATAGCTATATGGTTTGTATGATAATTTATGCCGTATATTGCCACATTCTTATGCTTGTAATATAAACCATGCGGATGTTATGAAGTTTTTTTCCGTGAATTTAGAGAAATTCTTGTCTTGTATGGCTGTGCTATACATTTTAGATTTTGAGCGGAGCGATATAGCTAGTGTTTATACAATGTTGTTTATTATTATTATTATTTTACATATTGTGTACAATAATATGAAAAACGTTTTGGTGAAAAAAGTCGTTTAATACGTGAAAACTTTTTTTCAACACTTTTTCTCATAATATGTAACTCATCCACCAAGTCCCACCCGCGAGGAACGTAGAATACCCATGATGAAAAGTATGACGTAATGTTTTTTAATCATCAGTCTGATTGTCAAGCTAATCCAGTGAGTTCCTAATCCTGGTTCATTGCACCAGGACCCCACTCATCAAGTTCTTGTACGGAGCTCATACTTGAAAACTATAAACTTATCCTAATAATAATATATTTTTTAATAAAATCGAAACGTAAATTATTTGCTTAACACACGATGAATGAAATTGAAACGAATTTAATATAATATATATATATGTATATATATATATATATATATGAAATCAAACCTTGTGATAGATCATCCATTGCTTTTTTTCTCTCGAAATTATTTTTGAAATTTTAGATAGCGTCTCAAAAAGTCCGACTACTGTAGCCTGTTGTAGATACTATTGTTACGACAGTGTATGAGCCTGTGTCCGGTTTACTGAAAATCGAACAGTTCGGCATATACGGGTAAAAATGATATCCAGAGTGTATCACGAAAATCTGACATACTTGAATGCAATTTTAGTGTAAAATTATTGGATCTTCGTGATTCACCTTGTAGAAGAATGATATCATGCATGGGACCCGCTCGAGACAACTATAAAATAAATAGAAGTTTTACATTTTAAAGTAATTTATTTTGACGATTACGTAACATACTGGCATCGGTGTAAATGGGAGGGCAGGGGTCCTAAGTTCCCCAATAACCACTAAAATCCCCATAGATTTTTTGGAAATTGCATAAGGCTAATGTATTTGGGGAGCGGGTATAAATCAGACAAATACCCAAACGTGTTTAGGTATTTGTTCCCCTTTCCCCAAAATGTTTATCCTAATTGTCCTGATGTATTTCAGTAGGTGACTAATATGCAGTGTAAACGAAAATTTTGAAAAATAAAAAAATGCTGATAAATAAAACAACCTGGAAATATGTAAAAAAAAAATTGGATTTTGATTTGAATAAGTGTGTATAACTCAGATTTGTATTCGATCTATCAATTTTTTATTCGATTCTGTGAAAACATGAAAACGCAGAAATTTTCGAGTCTAAACTGATATGTTTTGATTTTTTTTGTATGTCTGAAATAAATATTATCGTAAAACAATGGGCCCGTAGATTTAATTTGCACCGGGGCGGCCCGTCTATTTTTCTAGCTGCGTCACTGAACCTATAAATTACAATGAACAATAATTTTTCGTTGCTGGGGCCTTGAACGTCATTAAAAACGTTTTCTACTACATTGTACTGCTTCCATCAGAGTCTAAAAATATATTTTTCTTGAAAACTATAACGATGACATTTTGTAAAACGAAAATCTCGTTGTACGATAATTATTCTTAAGAATATTTTCAAAAATTTCGCTCAGAAATCGTTCCATTTATCGTGCCGGTGATATTTCCCGGTATCCCGCCGACTCCATCCTCGGAGGGAGACTCGTGGGAAAAAGTTTAATGTTAAAAAGTATACGCTACGCGACGTTTTTGTTCCCGGACGAATGATAAATAAGTACTTACCCCTACCACCATCTACTATTCGTCATGTACGCCGCCGCCGCCGCCGGTAGGTACACGACGACGTAGTAAAACACGCCTTTTGGATAATACGTACATATAATAATAATTGCAGTATTGCCTGTCTGCGCAACACGCGCATCGAACAACGCCGCCGTTACAACAAGTGAAATATTATTTTCCATAATAATATATCGTTTCCAATCACGGTCGTCGTCGTCGTTCGCTTGCTCTTTTTTGTTATTTTATTATTATTATTATTATTATTATTATACTTTTTTTTTGTCTCCGCCGGCGACCGCAGCGCTTCGAACACACATACACAAAGCCCTTACACACACACGCACCACATCATAATATATAGTATGGCCGCATAACAACGATATAATTATTATTATTATTATTATTATTGTAGGTTAGGTTAGCTACGTACCAAACCGCAATCCCTCGAGAACGGCCGACGACGTGGTGGCGGCTAACTATACGGAAACAACATCGACCGGGGAATAATATAATAATAATAATAATAATAATAATAATAATATTGTTATTACGTGGCGCTCGCACCAGAGACGGGATTTACACGACTATTAGGCAACTGTTTTTTTTTTTTTTTTTTTTCAACGCCCCAGTAACATTTTCCACAGTTCGTATTGTGTAAGACGTAAATTTTGAAATGAACATTTTTTTTTTTCTTTTTCATCATCTAAATACTCCATATTTTTTAGGTTCTATTCGTGAAAATCGGATACCATTAGTACCAATCTCAAAAACGAAAATGTATTACAAAATTGAATAAAAATGTTATTAATACATTTAAAATACATATTCTTCAAAATTAAAATCATAATTAATTAACAACCCTGCAGTGCTGGTAAAACAATCGATATAGGGGTACTTCGAAGTTGTGTTTAGTACAAAATGGTGTAAAAAATCAAATATTTAATTTTAATAATAAATCGAAATTTACCATTTTTAGTCACCCCCTACGTTTCCCAGAAGAAAAAAATTTAAAAACGACAATTGTCTGTCATCATAGGTAGGTATGCCAAAATCACAGTTCTCTATTGTATTTATGTATTAGAGAACACGTAGCAGCTTTAATGGCTTTGTAAAATACAAAAGTTATAAAATAATAACTGAATTAATATTTTTACGTAAGAATAGGTAATGTAGGTAATTCTATTTTTCAACCTGTATAATAAAAAATAGTTAATCGAAACAATCTCTATAGAATTTTGAACATGGGTAAATAAATCTAAGTACGATGTACGACGATAAGCGGAAAAAATTGTTGTCTAATCAAGTTTTTAAAAGTAAAATTGTTTGAGAAAAATACTTTGAAACTAATTTAAATCTTCTGAATTTTCAAAGTTCTGTTAAGTGTATTATTTCGAAAACCTCTTGCCAAGTTTAATAATCATTGCACCACACATCTGCACGTAATCGTAGATAATCAATGAAAATTTTTGGTTCCAAACATTATTTTTTAGTGTTTTCGGTGTTAAATAACTGAAACCGATTTTCTTACATATTTCACCGATTTTACTTAAAATCTCGGTAACTTCTTTATTAAGAATTCCTTATTCTTAAATCAAATATAATTAAATGAATAATAAATAACAATTCAATGAATTGTGATTTGGTCAACGAGTTCAAATGAGTATATGGTTTTTATTTCGTATTTTTTTTAACTACATATAACGGTTCTTAATAGTTTTCATTTAAATATAATCTAAAATCTAAGTATTGGTTATACATTTTTAATAGATATGACTTTGTAATTATTCGTTTCAATAAGTTTATTTTCTGCGTAAAATACCATTCATTTTTATAATGTATTATACACGTTGGTCTACTGATCGACAATAAAACTTTATAAAACCATTTACTTTATAATACCGATACTTGTACCACGAGCATTATAATATTAACCGTTGAATTTAAAATAACATATACACGACTTTGTTTGAAATTTGGCACCAATGTCTTTTCTACGTATGGTTCATTAATCATTATATTGTACAGTATGGGAAATTTAATATAGCAGTAGATAATTAAAAATGATTTCTTTTTTCGGCTAATTTGTTAGATCATTTTTTGTCTTTAGAAATTATTATTTTGGATTATTTTAGTCATTTTTTTTTTTTTTGAAGTTTTTAGGTCATTACTATTAGGTAACAGTCTGTTCTTTTTTTCTAATGTTTACATTATTTTAATTCAGATTGCTTTGAAATAAATAGTTTAAATATTCAGTGTATCAAGATAAAATATTTACGAACACATAATTTATTTCCCGTTTTGAATATAATAATATGAACAAAAAATCCAATTTACATAGCTGAGTTTCCCATGATCAAACACCGTTTATGTATATTTTTCTCGTTGATTTTTTATCACATTTATCACTCACATCTAAGAATAATATTAAAAGATCGTTATTGTTGGAAAAAATTACATTTAATTTAAAACGAAATGTCAAAAAAAAATAATTACCACGAAATCAAATATATTTTGAATATTAAATTAATATCAAAATTATCATTATCAGCATCTAAAAAATGTTATGACAAAAGTAATACAGTCAATGGGTCTCTAACAATGTATGGAATATACTTATATGTGCAATGTAAATAAATGGTTTGTATAATATAGGAACTTACTCAAACAAAAATTATACGAATTTGATACCCGCGAAATGTGCGTTTACAGATATAAATTTCTAAACACGGAATGTCGTATATTATTATCTTTATCTAAGAGACTATTCGTTTATTGAGTCGTGAATTTATTTGAACAAAACTCGCCGAGAAAAACGAACGGTATAATTATTTACGTGCCTACGAAAACAAAACCACCAGGACACGTACGAATAATTAATTGGATATTTCCAGTTTTCGTTTACTCGTGTTATTGTAATTATTTTAACTGTATTAGGATTATGCTAAAATTTATTACAATGAATTTGTAATTTTTCAAAAGTTTCCCACTGTGAAAACAAGTCCGGTTATAATAGTCATCATGACATTTTTCATTATATTATTATTAATTGGACAGTTGAAAATTTCATATAACAATAATAATAATAATATATTGTCTTCTATAATAAATTGTTCGAAATACGATTGGTTTAGAAACCTTGCCAAACCAATGCTGACAAATCATACTTACTCGAGTTCGTAAAAAAAAAACAATTTATTGTACACGCTGTTTATATACTTACACGAAAATCAAATTTAATAAAAAACCAGATTCTTCGTTCTAAAAACATTTATACGATATGCCAATAAAACAATTATTATTCAACGAATAACGACAATAATATTATTATGGTTGTTTCAGGGTCTCTACGTTCATGGCAATAAATATTATAAAATTATGGTTAACACTTGAACAGTTTTCAGTTGTAGAAAAACGACAATTTCTTCGGGTGTTTCTACCGTTTTGATAACACGTGTGCTATTCCCCCCGACGTCATAATGTATAAAATCCCATAGAATCGCGCCTATTTTTAACTACTCGACCTAAAATAATGACGCCGCTCTCGAGTAACCGAGGAGGGGGGGGGCGGCTATCACCCCGAATTTCCCCTCAAATACAACCCTGGACGAACTCTACAACAAACTCCATACATTATTGTCAAACAATTACACACTATGAAAAATTGTCAACATTTAAAGTTTAATATTTTTAATTTCTATCAAAAAAAAAATCACTTACATATGTGCACATATGTCATGCGCAGTCCTAAGTATTTGTTATTTCTTTTCTGTTTGCCAGGAAGTTTTCTCGGATAATTTACTTCGAAATTCAATATAATCTAGTGTCTGAATGCTATTTAAAATATAGGTGGTAGGTAAATTGTGTAAAAAATTAAAATTGTGACTATTTGACGCGTACACAAACGGAAACCAGTTTGGCTATATGCCCATAGGCGTGTCCACGGGGTGTACAGGGTATGTGCATTTGCACACCCTGCGAGTCTTACTAACTAATTAGTACCTCTACAATTATTTTAACGAATATAAAAAAAATCCGGACATACTTCGCACGATGGGTGTACTTCGCACGACGGGTGGTATTCTCTTAGCGGGCGTATTAAATTTTAAAGAAACGATAAATCATTTCTTCAGTAAAACGGTTCTGAACGAAGGAAGTTAATAATATAAGAAAAAAAAAATTTTTCGAAAAATGTCCAAAATTTTTTTTCACATTTTCAAAATTTTCTTGCGCCAAAATCTTTTTTATAGGATTTTCTATCTATGTTT
>JAIPRM010007329.1:0-17331 GCA_025469315.1 Stegophylla sp. TES_Ste_2020 | reverse complement strand
CGTACGCGTGTTGGTGTGCGTGTGTGTATGTGTGTGTTGTGTGTGTGTGTGTGTGTGTGTGTGTGTGTGTGTGTGTGTGTGTGTGTGTGTGTGTGTGTGTGTGTGTGTGTGTGTGTGTGTGTGTGTGTGTGTGTGTGTGTGTGTGTGTGTGAGAGCTCGGCTGTGCGTCGACGCCGACGTACGGACGAACGACGAGGTTCGCGGACGACGACGTGAGGACCGCCGCAGTTAGTAGTCGATCAAACGCGGTGTCGCGCGGACGCGGTGTGAACGGTGTGTGTGTGTGTGTGTGTGTGTGTGGTGTGTGTGAGTTTGCGAGTGTATAAAATATAAAATTGAAAAAAAAAAAATTACGATGTCCGCGTGTTTGTATGCGAATGGTGTTATAATATAATTATTATATTGATTTACATAATAGTAGTGTTTGTCTGTGGCGCTTCGTGAGATTTCGCGTGGGGTGTGTATAAAATACGAGCTCTAGTCTTGATCGTAATCGTATTAATGTCTAATTATTATCGTTAGAATAATAATAATAATAAAATGATATAAGTCGTCGTGACGTGATTAATAATACTAATTGTTGTTGTAGAATTTCGACTGAAACGGAAAATCGCGAGAGTATAAAATATAAAATCGTTATCATATTATTTTATTATTGTTGTTGTAATAACATATGACGATGCGAACACCGCCGCCGGCGTTTTGAAACTTTCGTCGCGGGGTCACCTGAATCATCGGTACGATCGGTAAAAAAGGTTACGATTTTGGATTTTATTATAATATTTATGAAAATTTTTGCCATCATTAGATAATAATATGCATAATAATAATATGTATATCTACGTACTATATCGGGGCTTATTCTGAGCGTTTCGTTTTGTTGTCTAAAAGCGGCCGTAAAGCCCGAAGACGCAAAATAAATTACCCAAACGCAGCAATCCGTGACGGCGAGCAAATTTGGCTGAAACAGAAATAACGCGTTACTTTTATTATTAAAATCACATGTGAGCTTTTCGGATAGTTATTATGAGTTTCTTAAAATAAAATTTGTAATAAAAAGCCCACAGTTTTTAAATAGTCCATTTTTGCCCCCCCCTCCTCCCCCAGAGTGCAATATGTCACATTTTCTAATATTGGATATCTAAGCTGTGTTTCGTCCATTTGATTGAAATTTTTTAAGTAGACCTTAGTTGTGTGAATTTTGGAAATATCTCGTTTTCTTGTAATACAATTTTATATATTACGTCTATCGGCCTGGAAAAAATATCAAAAATCGTTTATTATTAGTATTTTTCTTTTCGTCGATCATTTAATTTTAAAATTTGTATGAAATGAGTTATTTTCTCGGAAAATTGAACTTCTAATCAATAATTTGGTGGACAATATTTTATTTAAAGGATCTTCATCAGGGATAAATTTCGTTAAAGGTTGGCACATTAATGTCATATATATATATATATATATATATATATATTTCAAAATTGTTTTCAAAATTACAATCACGACAATTGCAATAAATAAAATTCAACACGCCCACCAGGGGTATCCAACTCGAGAACCTAAGAATACCCGTGGTGCATAGTGTCTTGGTTTTTAATTGTCTAGCTTCACGAGTGAATGAGAAGAGAAACGTTATCGAAAAATACATTTAATATATTTTTCAAGTAGTTAAAAGTGTTAAAATATTGAAATTCACTTATTTGTAATGTTTTTTCTACAGCCAAATTTGGATGCTACTCTCGTGTAGCGCAGAATAAGCCCTGCTGTAGTACGTGTTTATTTTAATAACAATACATAAACTATTATGTCGATGCGTGTAAATTGGCGCGCGCGCGCGCGCGTGTGTATGCGGGGTAGAAAAAATAAGCCTACACAGACGAAATTCACCGACGACTTCAAACGTACCGGGAAAGTAATAATAATACATTTTGTTTTGTTTCGCTTTTGACGTGTTTCACAAGCCGCCGCCGTCTTCGGCAATCTGATTGTGACTCGTTAAAGCGCAAATAAAGAGCCCGCAAAAGAACGGAGAGAGAAAAGCCAACCGTCGTCTTTCCTCGATTGAGCAAACAAACGGCGGCAATAACGCGTGTAAACGCGTAACAAAACAATACATATTGCACGTGTAACTTTTATTTATACGATTAGAAAACGTCTTTAACACGTCAAGTCTCCGCGCGTCTATGTACGCGTTTACTATGTGCGAATGATCAGTCAAAGGTTTAAGAATCGTGTTCAGGAAGGAATCTTTAGGAATTCCCTAACGACTCGTGTAAAAGTAAAAATCGAAATTTTAGTTTATTAAACTCAATATTTGTACAGTTTTTTTTTTTTTTTCACACCCTTATTTCGATGGTAAACACAAAATCGTATTGAAATTTCACAAAAGTGAGTTTTTCACTTCACTCGACCCGTATTACGATGTCACACGATTTATAACACGGGTATCATTCAATACGTTTAAACGTGCAGATGACTCGGGGGGAGGGGGGAATGGGTTGTAATGTTGGTAAATCAAAAAACGAATAAAAACTGGTGAGTTCCAAACGTATTGTAACTATTTTTTGAGTTCGTAATATTAGATGTAAAGAATTTTTTTTTTTTGATATTTCCTCAGTTCGACATAGAGACGAATCGTTTATATATAAAATTAAAGAAAAAAAAAAAACCTGCCCACCTATGTACATGTTAGACATGCACTTATGACATATCTATAATACAGACACTGTACGCTTTGATTTTCAGAGTACTTACACGTTTCATACACACTGTTTAATTGCCTTAGATTGTACTTAACAAAACGAAATTCAAATTTCAAAATTGCAATTTAATATATTATTCAATTTAGCGTTAAGCCGTGCACAAAACAAAGTGCCATTTGTACAATGAATAACAAACGGTGTTCGGAATTTCGGATATTATTATTAAATATTATTATACACGTATCGATAATATTATGATATGTGTGTGTGGTGTATTCCTTTGACGTGAGCGCGGCTTTTCTCGTATTTCAATAATATTATAATCACAAAGTTATATAAGCTTTATTTTTCAAACTCCAAATAATAATTATATCGTTTTAATGGAAGTATTCGAGAAATGTCGGAGACGGAACATCCATTGTAAACCGAAATTTCTAATTACGACAGAAACGGAATATATTATTAATAAATATAAATAAATAAAAAATTGGACATTCTTCCCACCTCGGGTATTTTTCGCTCCTCAGATCAGATAACACTCGGTGGGTAAGTTGAATTTTGATGAAACGATAAATAATTTCTGTAATAATATGATTCTAAGTGATGTGTTAAAAATATAAAGAACAATATCTAAAATAATCGTTACTAAACCCACCAAGAGTATCTGACCCGAGGAGCAAAGAATAACCATGGTGCGAAGTATGTCTGGCTTTCTTGTATTTACTCTACTTTACTTTGCTTTGCTTTACTTTTTTTTATACAATTAATTAAGTATAGAAAAAACATTTACGAATAAAAGTGTTAGAAAAAATACGTCCAAGTTTTTTTTATTTACATTTTCAAAATTTTCTTGCACCAAAGTATTTCTCATATTATTGCTTATATTACATTTTATATTATATGTTTAAATCTTCATAAATTTTGAATAAAAAAAAAGATTACTTTATTTTATCTTTGTGTAGTGAATACATGTAAATAAATAAAATTCTAAAGATTAAGCATTAACAGCAAAAGCATGTTATTACTTTGATCTCGACTAATGCTTAATTTTGTGAATGTATTAACTTTTTTTTTCTCATGTTCCCACTCTAAATTCATTCGAATCCAATGAATTATTATTTATAACGTATATGGAAGTAAAAAATAGCTATTGCAAAATACCTTTTTTTTTTTTTAAATATTCATTTTTTCAGAATCGTAATATTTAAAAAAATAAATAAACGTTTATTCAGTTATCGAATTATACGCCTAAAAAATATCTGTGTAATTTTAAATACGTAATATTACACACTCGAAAGACCAATTCAATAACAGCGTCTTCTTTTTATTATTTTTTTAGCGAACCGTCTACATAAATTATTATATAATTCCATATAATAGCTTATATTGTGATTCGCCTGTAGTTTATGAAATTTTTATTCAATAAGGTTAAACTCATACTGGACATGGAACGTAATATTTTATTTTGATTTTTACAAGTCGTAGAATATTTTCTGTTTTATTTTTAATAACATTGAAATAAACGAGTAGAAAAGGATCAAAATCTAAACCGTTGCCCTATTTCTGCAGTTACTTATTATAAAATTGTCGAAAGTCATTTCGCATTTTTTGTTAATACATAATATGTTATTGTGTACACACAACTTTTTTTTTGTATGGAGTCTTGATTTCCGACGAAATATTGGGACACAAACCGGGGACATAGTAATTATGGGAGGGGAGAGAATGAGAAAGACCGGAAAAAGAGTGTGATGAAATTATATATATATATATATATATATATATGTATATTTTGTGTTTTCTCTATTTTTGGGGGATAAAATAATTCATTGCGCACCTCTTAAGATAATAATTTGTCTTCCTTTGGCATAAAAGAAATGTAATTTTTCGAAATTTTCTATAGCATTTGCAAAACATAAGAAATTCTACCACAAATTTGAGTAACAACTGTTTAATATACCAAAAAACATATTTTTCACTGACGTTTTTAGTTATGTGGTTGCAACGACAAATGGAATAGAGATAAAACGTCAAAAGTTTGTCAACAATAACGTATTTACATGAGTAGACCGCGTTTGAGTTACCTGTGGAATTTTGAAAAATATTATAAATCATCTGTAATTTGAAAACACTTTTCCTAAAGAGTTTTGATATTGAATCCGGTGAACGTTTTATTTCATTGAGAGGTTTGTCTCGTGATTTTCTATAAATTATATGCAAATATCACAAAATTGAGTTCAATAATGAATTAGTTATTATAAGAGTTTAAAAATATTGAATTTTGATGAAACCACCGATTACTTGCAATCAAAACCCTCTTGTGGGGTGGTGATGAGTTCTGAATCCGGTAAAAGTTTTCTCCGTCGAAATATTAAACATTTATGTAATGCCTACGATTACGGAAAATGTTTATCTTCCCGACCAGATCTCAAATTCCTAATTACGCCTCTGACGCGGACGGAACAACAGAAGAAAGAAAAAGACTTTATCCGAACATCGCCTTTATACACCGATGTCACGTTTAATGCGTTAATGTCTCGAGAAGAAGGTATTAATGTGTCAAAAGTATATTTTTCACCATTCTCACCCGTAGAAATTATTAATGATCGCATGTAAAATAAATTCAATCATCAAAACGCCGTCGTATGGAAATTATGAAAACGTGTGTGTGTGCAATACAGATATTATATTATTATTATCATATTATAACCTAACCGTATGCGTATCCATTAATAATCTCATTATTTAGACGTATTATTTTAAATAAAGACCTCCTTTTTTTTTTTTTTTTTTTTTTTTATTCGTTTATTATTATTACTATGCCAACAAAAATATATATATTTATATATATGTGTATATTATCCAATATTCCAGATGTGTCTTTCGACGATATTCGTTTTCACATTCGTCATAATAATATCTGTATGATACGTTTTTTTTAAATCAATTATTTTTTTATTTTTCGTTTTATATTTAAATAATTTATTTGACCGAAATGGATTACACTTTGTAATGCTTTATATAAATTCCCTATTTAGTATTCAAATCCGATTGAAAAACAAAAACCAAATAATAATAATAATAATAATAACGACTGACCAAACGTTGTGAAACGTATAATTGTGTATTTGCGCTTTAAATTTCGATTGTATTTTAATTAAAATACGTAATAATTTGATTTAAAATAATACAGTTTTTTTGTTTTTTTTTTTTTTTACAAGTACTTTTTTTTTTTACGATCGTTATTGTCTGCATTTTATAGTTTTAAAAACTTTTAGTGAGTTTAAAATACTTTATTTTTGATTTCCACACAAAATTAACGAATAATTATTTAAATTTATATTTTATTAGTCCGTCGTAGCATAAGTATATGAATTCAATAATTAATAATTTATAACAGTCTATAAACTGGAATATTTGAGCTTATATGACATTTAAAATTATTTTTAATATGCGTTCAGAGGGATTGTCAAGTACTATTCTAATTAGATAGTTTGACAGTTAAAACTTTTTCATAGCTTTTTCGATATAATAATGTTTCTTTAACTTTTACACTATATAAAAATCAAATAAAACTTATGTTATGCAGAACGAATAATAATAATAATAATAATAATCGAACGATAACCGTAAAGTTTTATCTGAAATACTCGTAAAAAGAAATAAAAGAACTCCATGAAAACTGTACTTTATATTGTTATCTCGAATTAAAAAATATTTTCGTAACTACATTACAGTCTATAGATTTTATGCCGAAAACGGTCAAAACATGTTTATATTGTAGTGAAATTTAATATAAAACATTCTTTGCAGTCTCTGCGGACGTGACTTACTCACTACTCGTATTTATAAAAAAAAAAAAAAAAACAAAACAAAAGTCGAATTAACCGAATTCGCGTCACGGCATGCGTTTTTTGCTAATAACTATATGTTATTAATAAAGTGTACGAATTTAATAATCATTTTTAATGTAACTAAAAGACCATTTTTCAGTCGTTTTGATAATCGAATTCTAAGTGATAATCACAAAAACGTCCTCTTGGTTTCTAATATTTTGAACTTAAATAAGAAATATTATGTATTCATATTATATATTATATAGTAATCCTCACCTCATGATAATTGTCATGCTAAAAATTAAAAGTTATTTTGTTGTAATTATTAGAAAAAACGTAGGTGTGACCGTCAAAGTGATATCATCGTATCAACACCGAGATAACCGATAAAACGAGATAACAGTTTACTGAACTTGAAGCCACAAACAGTTAATATCATAATGTAGAGGTATTAATAATACGAGTATTTTAGAAATATTTTGGCACACTACAGAGAAGCGCGCGTCGCTTAAAAATTGGATACAGTTTTCTGTCTCGTTGTTCTCGATTAAAAACAGTCGTATTAATATAAACGAGCTCATTAACGTTGATGTATTATGAAAAACAAAATTTATTCGCATAAATTATCCATTTTTCCCTAATCGCTTACAATATTATTACCGGAGTTGATATTAAACTACGAAGTAGTATTTAAACTTATAATCTTTCAGTTTGGAACGCGTCTGCACCGTCAAACGTTCTCTTATCTCGTTGTATTACACCCTTCGTGTTCTTGGCATACATTAAAATCGCATTAATTCTCTCTC
Source organism: Stegophylla sp. TES_Ste_2020 (assembly GCA_025469315.1). NCBI lineage: Eukaryota > Metazoa > Arthropoda > Insecta > Hemiptera > Aphididae > Stegophylla > Stegophylla sp. TES_Ste_2020. The sequence continues at coordinate 9,987 of JAIPRM010007329.1, read as the reverse complement.
CTCGGCAATCAAACGATTTAGTTTTTCCATACGTCCGACACCTAACCCCCAACTTAATCTAATTTAACCTAACACAAAGATAATCGCGTACTTACTTAAAAAAATAAAAATAATAATAAAAAATCCGGACATACTTAGCACGATGGGTGTTCTTAGCACGACGGGTGAGTTTCTCTTGGCGGGTGTATTGAATTTTAAAGAAACGATAAATCATTTCTTCAATAAAACGATTTTGAACGAGGGAAGTTAATAATATAAAAAATAAATGAGAAAAAAAAAATGTTAGAAAAATGTCCAAAATTATTTTTTTCACATTTTCAAAATAATTTTCTTGCCCCAAAATCTTTCTTATGTTATTTTTTACCTATTTTTAAATTATCATATAGTTCGGATCAAAAAATGATGATTTCCAAGTCGTTTTTGTCAAATTTTGGGTAGTTTTTTCCGAAAAAAAAAAAAATTGAAGAATTGAGAAATTCCAAAAATTACCTCTCTATAGTACAATCTAGAGGCAAATGCGGTTTGAAAAAGTTACTGATCGAAACTTTTGGACAAGCATTTCCATACGAAAAGTTGTTTACAGGAAAAAAAATAAAATAAATAAATAAACATCATAGTAAAAACACTTCGTTCAGAATCTAAAAACAAAATATAAACAACAATTTCACGGTTCGTGGTGAAATGCGATCATGTGAATATTTTCACGCCTCCCCTGAAATTTCGTGACGCCTCCCTAGTAGGGGTGGCTTGGCCCCCAAGTCGAGAAAACTTGACCTAACCTATTGGTTATGGGGCCATAACCTCACCGTTGAAAACGCGCTTTAGAAATATATTTATTTTTTTATTGGTGATTGCGGAGCTGAACGTTTTTATGTTAGTGTCTCGCGATGGGCCACATAACATTTGTACCATAACCGTTGAAAAATACCGTATTACATAGGACGTCGCGCATAAGTGTAAAGGCATGTAAGAACAATATAATGGAACAATAACGCGCACATAACCCCCTCCCCCCCCCGAAAAGAAGAGTATGATATTTCGTTGACGTTTTTTTTTTTTTTTTCCTAGACAACAATTTCTATTGTACTATATTTATTCTGTGCGCGCAATACTAACGGTAAGACGTGTGTGATGTGTTGATTTGTTATTATTATTGACAACGCGGAAAATTATTTTTGAAATTTCTTTATGTAAAATTAACGCGAATTTATTTTTTATCCGTAAACTTAGACTTCGCACACTTCGCTGTTATATTAACGATGTCGAATACGCATGAATACCGGCCGAATCATCAAATAAAGTCTAATAATCGTTAAGGAACGCGTCGTAAAGAACGTACACGGGTATACGAATACGGCTTTTGGATATTATTTCCAACGTTATTCGATTGTTCGTGTTGAACGCGATTCCACGTTACGGTCTTCATTAGTTAGAAATAAAATTGAATTCCACTGTTGTGCGTATTATTCCGGGCGTCGAAGCTTTAAACTTAATTAATTTCGATATTAAAACTAATACAATTAGAACACATTTATGATGTCGATATCCGAAATTTTCAAACTTTCTAATTCAGTCAATTCTTAACAATTGAAGGATGTTATATATATATATATATATGAACTTAAAAACCAGTTTATTCGCATTTTTATTACAATATTAATAAGTTTTTAAGTATTTTGTTTGAACACAGTTCATTTTACAGACTAGGACATTTTAAGACTAGGTGATTTCATGAAAACAAAATGTTTAACTAGTTAGGCTTATAATTTATACAATTGACTATTTAAGTTATACATACGGTTGTTATTAAAGTAACTTTTTAACTCGACTTTATCTATATTTAACTAGTTGGTACGTCACCATAAGCGTTATTAGTAGTAATCACGTCTTCAAGTATCGATTCCTATGCACTTGGTACGTGAAAAATGTTATCCCACGGTCAATCATATTTTTAAATAGGTTTGTAATTAAAAAAAAAAAATTAAATTAAAATAATGGTGTTTTATTGTTATATTAAAACGTATCGTTGTGTATTTTAAAAATTATATATTTATCACACTCGCTTAGTATTGGTTTTTTTTTTTTTTTTTAATATAATTGACACCGTGATAGTAATTGCATTTCTAAAGTAGTATGATAAATGTATATTTACAAATTAATTTACATTATTATCTACCGAGTAAGACGAACCACATCACATTCTTCGCAAAACGTAAAACGATGTTAGTTAGTGTATTTACCCACAATTTTAACGAACAATTTATTGGCCTAAAAAGGTAAAACCCATACGCGATATGTTTATTTCTATTAGTTTTTAATTGAATTATTTCTATCAAACTTAACCTAACTCCCCACCACTGTCACATTTCACTGAGTACTAGTGTTAATCTAACACATACCTATCTGTATAAGTATACTTTCGTTTACGTCAATATTTATTATTTTTTTCTATCCCATTACAGTCTTTACGAAATTGTAACCGTGAATGTTCCATGTCGATGACACGCCATCGGGCACGGCGAGAAATGTTAATATTTATTTTTCTCAATTTATAGACTAACGTTTTTTTTTTTTTTTTTTTCAATGTACTTAAATTAAAATCTAATATTGATTTTATTTATTGTTGGCGTGCGCTCGCCGGCCCGTCGTGACAAAAATCGGATTTTTTTCGTACAGAAAATATACGTTTTTCCAAAACATTTTAATCTTTCTGTAGCTATTTATTACATTATATATATATATATATATATATATACTGCATCGGCTGCCAACAACAGGTGCTGCAGCAGCGGGCCGAGTCACGTCGGGCAATGGCTTTTCGAATGACCGTGATATGCTCGCGATATTTCTCACACAGGCGATTTAATTTTAAAAAGCCTATCCCTTCCACTATCGTGTTGGACGGCTGCCAGCTCGGCGGAAAAAAAAATAAACAAAAACATAAAATCTCCGATTCTTACAAACACACGCCCAGGCGTGGACCGACGTATGGGCGAGATAGACGCGTGCTTGGGGCTAGCGATTAGGGGGGGGAGTGGGGGAAGGGACGCTATTTTTTTATTTTTCTCATAATAATATTCCAAAATTAAATGGATTAAAAATATATTCACGCGGGTCGAAAATTTCAGCATCAACTGTCGCGCAACGTTAGCCCATTCCGTTCAGAGCAATATAGGAACTGACCGAACTGTGTTTTCTTTGAATGTTATTATTAACATTTAAATTATTAATTTACCGTAAAAGTTAATTTCAACCGATTTCCGTGACGAGTTATTTTGTTTTCATAACTAATATCGACTTTTTTTCGGGTTAATTAATTTCATCCCCGCGTTATTCGTTGTTCGCTAAAATAATCAGTTAATTTATTCTACAGTCACAATTTTTTTTCTAATGTGAAACTCATGTATTTGAAATATATTTCGTTCTCTACAAGTTATTGTTTTTTATAAAAAATATCTGATTGTCTTGACGAGAAAAAAAAATAGTTGACTTGCCAAGCCTTGCAATACGTCGATGTATTATTTTATTTTTCATCTTTCATAATCATTCTGTGTGGCTAATTGAACCGATAAAAAGATCATCAATATCTTTAATTCGATATTAAGGGAGTGGTTGGGTTAGATATTTTTTTTTTTTTTTAATCTCAGAGAGATACTGAATTAGATATGTGGTAGATTATTTTAGCTCACAAAAAGAGCTTGAAAAGAGACGTTTTACAATAACTCAAACGATTCATTCGAATTGCGCGTGAACGTGTTTTTTCCTAAACGCTATAAATCAGGGACCTTTAACCTTTTTTAGGCCAAGGACCACTTTTTGATTCGTAATAATTTCGCGGGTCACACGCTTAACAAAAAAAAAAAAAAAAGCAGGGCATACTCTTCACACCATGGGTTTTCTTCGCTCATTTTGGTGAGACTAGATGGGCGTGTTTGAGTTTAATGAAACAATGAATTATATCTTCAATAAAACGATTCAAAGCGGAGCTTCAGTTTATACAATACAACTTAAAAAAAAAAATGAAGTTTTCTTATTCAAAAACAGGCTCAAAAAAATGAGTGCAGGAAAATAAGTATTTTTGAAAACAAGAAAAAAATAATTAATAACAAACAAAAATTTACTTATATTAAAAAAAAAGTGTCTTTCTCCTGTATATTTTTCATATATTTGTTTGTATATAAATAATATATTCAAATTCTCATAAAGTTTGGAAAGAAAAAAAAAAAATGTTTTAAAGGAGTTCTTGTCAAATTTTGATTAGTTTTTCCAAATTTTGGAAAAACTATTGAGGATTTAAAAACACTACTCTAAATCTAAAACAAAACAAACTGTATAATCTTTAAAAAGAAAAATTTGCTTAGCACAAACTATGATGAATGACGCATTTTTATTAATGAAGCATTAAATACGTTTTTACAAAAATAAAAAAAAAATTATTTACAAGTAAGTTAAACGTGCCTGTTTGTTTGCGCGCTTCTTTTCCTCGTTGGGTAGTTTTTTTTTTAGATTTTCAGAAAGTTTTTAGGCAGTGTCTCTCGACGGCGACTCGGCCACGTCGATACTCGGTTGAAATTAAAGGTTTTAACAACATAAAACAAAGTGCCGGCCGGTATGCAGTAGTGCAGCTTACTCGCCGTTTTCTTTTTCCGACAACGCGATTTATTGCTCTCGTAACGCTCGATTTAGTAAATTGTAAACAAATTAAAAAGCTTATATTATAGCGCTTTAGTGTAAAATTTAATTTAGCGGTACGCGGGGGTGTACGGTGTACGAGTGTGCCTCCGGTTTTTAATTTACGGTTTTTCGAATACGCATTTGAATTCTAGGGCGCGTCGAGTGTTGTTTCGATCAGTTTAGAAAACAAAAATTCCTTTTCACGAAGAGTATAACGTTTTCCAAAATATGCGGATTTTTATACTCCATACTATATGAAGATGGGTTGGAAATAAATATTTAGATATTTATGACATTGATTGTAACTCAAAAATTTTAAGTGCTCACTGGAAATTTGATATGTTCACCTATTATCAACAACGGTGTATTATATATTGAAAACAATTTGACCTCTATTGGGTTCAAATACAGTTTTTTGAAAATGACAAGTACCTAATTTCGTAAGTTTTTTTTTTAAAATAAAACGTTACATTGAATGAAAATGAAAATTTAATAAAAGTTTACTCATAAATTTATAATAACAACGAAATGTCTATAACAACCCTGCAGAAAAGATTTCGAAAATCAATAATTTTTATACTGCTTAAACGAGTGTCGTATGGCACTATAGTTATTTTTGTGTAAAATATAGGTATTTTTTCAATCTTCAAACCATAGGTATTTCATATTTAATTCCTAATTGAGTGAAAATATTTTTGCCGGTACTATGGCACGAAATTCAAATCGTTTTTGAAAATAAAACCGTAAAAGTTTCATTACACTTGGACGCGGCTTCCGGGGTGTTCAGTTGCGTCGTCCTTAGCGCACCCCTCGGCCTCCCCGCCTATGTGCACTTACGACTACACAGCTGTTTTGTCGACTTCAAACGTTTTCGGCACACGAACCTCGACTCTCGTCTACTACCGCCACCGTGGCCCCCGGAGTCAAATAATAATAAATTATTACTTCCATATATTATCGTGTACACGTAACGCGTTGGGTATAGTGAAATCGACGTCAACCTATTGCGATTATTTTAGAATCGACGAGCGGCGCATTCATTAACACCGAAACTAATTAATTAACATCGAACGCCGCCGCACACGTATATTATTATAATATACGTAGTGTACCGCCGTCACCGCGGTCAAATGCATTCAGAGCGTTCGGCGCACGTTTTAAGTAAATTACACGTGGCGGCGGCGGTATAATATTATGGTTTATTTTATTAACGAAACGAAGGTACGCTTTTTTGGCGAGCGAGGGCCGCGGTTGTGTTGAGCTGGTTGACACACGATTCCCGTTAAAAAACGGATGTACGTATTAATTAATATAATATACTTTGGATTTGTAAGCATTTCCTTGATTACGATTTGAACGTAGTGATGTGAGTGGGATATTTCTTTATAACCAATTTGAATAATTTGAATAATAGTTTTTTTTTTTTTTTTTTTATACGTAAATGTTGTTTTCATAAGACATATGAGAATAAGAGTACATAAGTATATAGTTATTTTGTATAAATATAATATGTAAATTGTAAAGTAATAAGCTTTTTTATTAATCGTATGATTTGCTGAAAAAAAAAAATATATATATAAATAATATTTATATGAATAACTATGTTACATTGAATATTATTTTATACACGTTTCAGAAATTCCATGAAATTTCCTCTAAGAAATTTCTCAAAAATTAAATTTCTGAAATTTAGCATCTCTACTTGAACGGCACGTGTTTCAAGATTTCAATGCATTTTCTACGAAAAAAACGTAATGTTTTTGACAAATAAAAGGATATTTATAAATCCTTTTAATAAAAGGAAATTGATATTATACGCGTGAGTTTCGACTTTTTTCCTAACTGTATTTTTAAAACGATGGAATCCCGATGAGATTTCGAATAAGCGTAAATTTTACTTTAATTTTATACAAGACAGTGAGTATTTTTTTCTTTCCTTTTATTAAATTTAAAAATTTTATGTTTACATTATATTTTAAGCATACGTTTGTCATAAATCTATGTTGTTGAAATGTAATATAAAGTATTAATATGAAAATTAACTCCTATTTTGAATTTTGAAATCCGACAACCCCTACTTCAAGTGTTTTGAATGTCGTACGCGATACAAGATTCGAGGGGATTCGGAATGTTCGTTCATTTATGTAAATTCGGGTTTTCAGAAAAAATCTTTTATGAGAAACAATTTTCTTTGCCGAAAACTTTATCAATATTCATGAATATCACAACGGAAACGGTATTTTTTTTTTTTTTTGATGGCTCTATTGATTTATGTTAAAATACCCATGTGCTTTTTTTTTCTCTCCGTTCTTTACGATAATGAAGCATCTATTGAGTTGTACGGCAAAGTGGTTCCAATATTCCAATTGCACTTTTCTTTATGATAATACCTAATATTTCAGTGAGCCAAAAATTTTCATTTATAACTTTTTAATATAATTTTTTATTCGAGTTACTAATCCGTTACTTTTTTCAAATTGACTTTCAAGTTGATAAGTTTTTTTTCAAAAAGTTTAAAACTAAAATCAACGAAAATAATTCAAATAATAATATGGTTCGCCGGTTTTCAAAATTATAATTTACATGTTAGGACGGATCTCGTGTTGAAAATTACTTGGAAGACACTTTGTATTCACGCAGTATGAAAAAAAAAAAAAAAATACGTTGTTTTATTGTGAATTATAACTTTTTCGTGTTTCTGAATATTATGTTATTTCTGAATTTGCACTTATATTTTCACAATGTAATGTGATGCCGCACTTGAGACAAATTCCACGGTTGCCAAATTCAACAAATCACGAATTGCATGATCAGCATTCGTGAAACAATATAGACGAGTAATGAAACAAACTCATGGAAATATAGGCACTAAGTCGAGAAGCTCTTGGAACAATAAACGTTTGAAGGCATTTGACGTAACTTCTTAACTACTTTTATAATTTTATCGTATTAACAACTAATAATGTGTTCGAACGAGACGCAGAGGAGACACCGCGCGTTCGCAGTGCATTTGTCACGCTTCATCCATCTCGGCCGCCGCCGCCGCCGCACAGTCGCGTTAGTGATCTATGGTCTATTTATCGTTTTGAATTTCAAAGCAACGCGTATAACCGCCCGTAATTTATCGCCGCGCCGCCGTGTGAGTTATGGCGTTTAAAGGACATTTCTAAAAATTTAAATACTCGTATAACAAAATGCGCGCCTGCGTACGAGTAATTATTGCAATCGTTCCAAACGTAAACAATAATAATTCCACGATACGTATTTTATAATAATTACATGACATTATACTCACCTAAGTACATATTATGTTATATAGGAAGAAAAATGTTGGTTAATGAACTTATTTGGTAAAAAAAATAAAAAATTTTCAAACTCCGTTTCGAAACTGTGATTTTTGACACCGTTACTTCATACTTATTTTTTAAAAACATTTGATTTATATTCAATGTTTTAGTTGTGTACACTACAATTCTATAATACATTTTTTCTTTTTAATTTTTAAGCTACATTATATAGTATGACAATTAATATATTTCCTACCCTTTAAACTTAAAAGCTGGAATTTCGGCATTTTTATAATTCACACATGATTCAGTATCATTATCTCTTAATGTGATAAAAAAGTAGCGTTTTAATTTTTAATAACAGTAACAATGCCAGTATGACTATAGTTTTGACATGACCTAAATAATTAATATATATTTTATACACGCGAAATTTTTCACCTCAACGCATACTGTTCAAAAGTTCTACGTTATTACGTAAATCGAGTCTCTATTGAATTTTTGTCGATGCAACTTTCCAAAAAAGTTTCTCAAGCACAGCAGCGCAACAGTTCACCGTGTAAATTATGGATTACTCGCAATCGAGCATTAACGCCTGCAATTTTTCCTATTGAAAACGAACTTATATAAAAAAAAGGCGCATTGTTATTATTCCATGAAAGTGCATTGTCGATCTCATAACGGCTGCGAGTTGAAGGGTCTTCCATTGAGTCTCCATTGACAAGAGTTGACGTTATTTCCGTGACGGGTCGGAGAAATATTATACGATATTTATTCATTCATATTCCACGTGAAAAGTACTAACGTTTTTAAGTTAAAATTTAATGTTATTCTTTTTTTTTTTTTTTTCTTTAATTAATTTATACATAAAATCTACGTATATTTGGTAAACAATTTTAAGTCTATATAATTACCGAGCTAGGGTAGTCCAATAAACCATAACCAATAGAATGCATTATTTCGCCACGTACAAAACTCCCACCAAAACTTTCTCCACAAGTCACATGAATATTCGACGATGTACACCCGAAACCCCCAAACTTCTACCGCGTAGAGACTATAACCTATTTACCATAACCCGAGTTGTGTTTTATATAAAACATTATATAAAAATATTATCTGATTTTTTATTTATTTTTTTTTTTTTTCATCGTATATTGTATATTGTATAAATTGTCTGACGATGAGTCCTCATGTCTATGAAACTATTGGTCCCCCATAATTAAAGTTGAATAATGATATTGATTATCGAGCAAAAAATAGTGGTTATCCATTAAAAATGAAAAAAAAAACTTTATATTTATCAATAATTTAAACACAGTAATAATATTACAAGATCATGGAGTAAAAAATGTTTAACTTGTTTTAATTATTTCCTGTTCGTGAAACATTATAGAAATCGGTTAGCCTTAGTGTCTGTTGTGATACATTCTTATTATTTTAAATTAAAATTTAGTCATAAGTAAAGGCACATTTATTATTATATTAGAAATTATTTAAATACGAGTGCATTTATTTGACATAGTTTAATACAGTATTGTACAAAAATTTTCGGGGGAAATGTTTTAGATTCCGAATGAAGTGAAGAAGCTAGTGTTTTTACATTAATGTTTATTTTTATTTTTTTTTCTGTGTACAACTTTTCGTATAGAAATACTTGTCCAAAAGTTTCGATCAATAACTTTTTGAAACCCGATTCGCCTTTAGATTGTACTTTAAAGAGGGCATTTTTTGAATTTCTCAATTCTTCAATGTTTTTTTTGGAAAAAACTACACAAAATTTGACAAAAACGATTCGAAAACCATAATTTTTTGATCAGAATTTTATGAAAATTTAAACATAAATAGAAAATCCTATAAAAAAGATTTTGGCGAAAGAAAATTTTGAAAATTTGAAAAAAATTTTTGGACATTTTTCGAACATTTTTTTTTTTTTCTCTTATTATTAACTTCCTTCGTTCAGAATCGTTTTACTGAAGAAATGATTTATCGTTTCTTTAAAATTTAATACGCCCGTCAAGAGAAT
>JAIPRM010007328.1:0-17334 GCA_025469315.1 Stegophylla sp. TES_Ste_2020 | reverse complement strand
AAAAACGACTCGGAAACCATCAATTTTTGATCCGAATTTTATGAAAATTTAAACATAAATAGAAAATCCTATAAAAAAGATTTTGGCGCAAGAAAATTTTGAAAATGTAAAAAAAAATTTTGGACATTTTTTTTCTTATATTATTAACTTCCTTTGTTCAGAATCGTTTTACTGAAGATATGATTTATCGTTTCTTTAAAATTTAATACGCCCGTCAAGAGAATACCACCCGTCGTGCGAAGTACACCCATCGTGTGCGAAGTATTCATTTCAAATACATCAAAATTCACGAAAAAAAAAAAAATGATCTGAATAAGTTAAAACCGGGGGGGGGAGGGGCATTGGCGACCAAAATAGAGTGTACCGACCGAAAGTGGAAATGTAAATTTTGGCCGAAAACGGTTTCCCGCCCTATATATTCCTGGGCTAAGTTTAAGGTTAACTTAAGATAACTTAAGATGGTCACACGTATGTGAAGAATTCCACCGTCGTTGTCTCGGACACAACGCTACGACGATAGTGTCCTCCCCGCACTCACCCACACGTGGTAGCTGTCGCATACATCTGAGAATTCCTTATAAACCGTGCTCGGCCGCAATTTATTACCGTGTTTTCGTCTCCACGGGTTTATCCCGCCGTGGACTGACCTCAATTTATGCTGTTCGCATGTTGACCTGCAACACAGCGACTTTGTACTTGTCGGCGACGACAACTTTGTTTTAGTTAGTTAGTTTTTGTTTTTTTTTTTTTTTTTTTTTCCAAACGTTGTTAGTTAGATTTGTGCAGTGCTCACACCGGCGCACAGTGGTCTGAATTCTAAACTAGCTTACATAAATTAATATTCTCCACAGAAAAAGGAATATTTTTTTGATGGGTTTTTCTTCTACAGAGGTCAGTATCAGGTCATTATTTTTAAAACATAATATATTTTACACCACGACACCACGGCGCGGCGGCTCGTGCGTTTTTATTATAACGATTCGGTCGTTTTGTCCCAGTAGAGACTACTTAGTACTTATTAAACACACACACACACACACACACACAAACACTATATATTATATACACTTATTCTAGGGACACACACACATGTATACATTTACATAATATATTTATGTGTGTGTGTGTACTCGCACATTGTTGCACGACCGCGGCCCAATAATATAACACTCTCGTCACACACGATGAGCGTGTTAACCTTTTAGCGTTTTATAAATGTGTAAAACGAAAACGAGTGTACCGTACAGGTATAATGGATATAACCTAACCTAACCTAACCTATAATAATAATAATAATAACAATAATAATAATTATTAGAGTTGGGATGTTTGTGACAAATGCATTTTTTCCCCTATATTTAATACTATGCAATGCTTTCCAAGCTAAAAATTCGTTTCGTGCCCTCCCTGATGCAGAAAATTGTGAAAATTTCATTTAGCATTTTTTTTTTTTTGCTTTTTAATGTCGTTTTTTAAAGTTTTTACGTCATTAGTTCATTTTAAAAGACATTTTTTTTTTTTTTTTTTTGTAGATTTTGTAAATTATTGGTCATTTTTCTAATAAAACTAAGATTTTCAGGAAGGATTCTACATTTTCAAAAATGATTTTATCATAATTATTGGAGAGTTTTTGTTGTAATTGAATATATTTATCATTGGTAGGTGCTAGAAATGTTAAATTTCAGAAATTTAATTTTTGAAAAATTTCTTAGGGCAAATTTCCAGAAATTTCATGAAAATTATGAAATGTGTATAAAATAATACTCAATATAAACATCGTTATTCATAGAAATATTTTAACAAATCATACGATTAATAAAAAAGCTTATTACTTTACAATTTACATATTATATTTATTCAAAATAACTATATACTTATGTACTCTTATTCTTATCAAAACAACATTTACGTGAACAAAAACTATTATTGAAATGTTATTACTAAGAAATTTCTCTGGGAAATTTCTAAAATGGAAATTTCCCACTTACATCACTAGTAGGTGCTTACACTATATATCATACAACTTATACATATTTGCTTTTACAGAATATACCCCAATGTTATTGTACGTTTATCGAATACTATATTTATAAATTGTATCCCGTCAACCCAATAATCACTGTGTTGATATAACAACATTAGGTTCGACGTTCACATTTGAACATTTACAATTACATAATTTTCAATTTGTATTTTAAGTAATATTTTTTTTAGGTCATTAAAGCGTTTTTTTTTTTTGGTCATTTTTGATACTTGTTTTTGGTCATCAACATCCCATCTCTCATAATAAAGTATCGATCCTCAGCTCCGGGATCTATGACAGATGCGATTCTCGCGCGCACACTATGAATAATACCTATGCTGGCACTCAGATGTAAATAAATAATAATATGTATAATATTACGTATGTACAAACGGGTGTTTAACATCGATACGTTTTGGCGCGTTTATGGCTTGCTGCGCGCCAGGTCATTGTGTGGAATATACAATACTATTATGGTCGGTGACCCCGTAATGACCTACAAAAATAATTATTATAATAACATAATAAATATACTACTGGTGACTGTGTGAGCAGCGTGTGCGTGTACGGCGGACTCTAGTATAATACTATAGTGGCAGAGGTATTCCTGACATTTTTTATGTATTTATTTATTTATTTATTTATTTTTTTTTTACGAAACGTTTTGGCTCTCTGACTAAATATATTATATACAGCTAGTGTGACGATATCCGACGACAATGGATTAGAGAGGCGTGTGTACAATATAATAACCTAAAAATATGAGGGGTACGCCTAGTTCGTGTCTGTTGATTAGGGGAAGGGGAGAAGTGTATTGAAAAACAATAGAACAGATCGGATAAAGAACGTTTTTAAAATAAAATTGTTTCCACAAACAAATGTCAAAATTATTCAAATATGGTGGTGGGTATGCAAAATTTAATAATACACTTTATTGTTGTATATAATAATAACGAACAAACCAAAAAAAAAAAAAAAATGATAATAATAATAAATCACTATTCGTAATAGGTATTGGTATTAATATTGAATATTACAAATTTAATACGTTTAAAGTGGTTTACTACTTTAAAGTAGTTACTATACACCCCTAAGAGTAATACCGAAATAAATAAATAATGTACCGGCCAAAACCAAAACCTTTTTTCTCTCTGTCGTCTTCGTCCTCGATTTTAACAACCGGTTGCCACGGTCATTTATGGCGCCGCCAAATTCGGAATTCGGAATTCCATAAGATCCCACACGTTTTTAGCGAGTCGTGTATGTCGACTGAGTATGCAAATGAGTTAACTAAACTGAAATCCTACGCGCGGCTACGGTATTCCGATACATTACTCAGGGTTCGGGGGACTTTATGCGTTTAAAATCAAAAATACCTATGTAGGCATACACGTATGCACAAAATAATATGAAAATGTGCGCTTAAATATGCGTTTATTTATTACTTCTAAAAGATCCATAAATCTTTCACCGTTAATATATTTTGATTTATATATATATATATATATATATTATATATATAAAGTGGTTTTTGCCTTTTGAATCGGTTTAATCTTTTAATTATAATATACTTTTCAATCGGTTTAAATTTAATTTTTTTCCCACCAGTCGCTAAACGTAAATGTCAATCGTACATTGTGCGACCTTTTCAAAGACCTTCTAACATTTACACCCGTCGTAGGCAGGCGTAGTTAGGGGTCGTAACACTGCGTATACACCCTTCTAAAACCCCTAAATAATATAAATATTAAATACATTTAGTGCGCTAAGACTTAAACTCCTCCAAAACTAAACTTGTTCACTTGTTCGCCGAAATACAATATTGTACTTTGAGTTTCTCTGTATAAAGTCGTATTTAATGGACATGACGTGTAAATTCCACCGGTAACGCGTATGGTTACAGAAAAAGGTAATAATTTGTTAACTCCAATGGTTTAATAATTTTCATTATCATTGATTTTTTTGCATAGAAGTACTGTCTTCAAACAACTGATCTTGTTTTGTTGAAACAACTGATTTCCAATACATATAATATCAGTGATTGCAATAATTATTATTGTAGAAAATCATATTTTTAATAGGATTATAATACAAAAAATCGGTGGACTTAAAATTATCATACCATTAGTGTTATACTTACATAATATCTTTTGAAAAATGTAAAATGTAACACGATAGATCGGTGGAGTTCACAAATTAATAATTATTATTGTCTCTACAAAAAATAGCAATTGTAATTTTAAAAATTATTCCTATGATTCTCAACGCAATCAGAAATTTAAAAGTTTAAAAAAAATAAAAATATGACGCAATACATTTGAACGCAGAATATACGCAGAGTGATTCACGTTAACCCAGTAAATATCAGCCGAAATATCGATTGATTTTATCCTGAAGTCACAGCAAAAATGAATATTAGCAACAAATATGTAGTGTTTTTAAAATATTAAGAGCATTAAAAAAAAAAAAGCCGGACATACTTCGCACGATGGGTGTTCTTCGCACGACGGATGGGATTCTCTTGACGGGTCTATTGAATTTTAAAGAAACGACAAATCATTTCTTCAATAAAACGATTCTGAACGGAGGAAGTTAATAATATAAAAAATAAATGAGAAAAAAAAAATGTTAGAAAAATGTCCAAAAATTTTTTTGCACAAAAATCAATAAACATCATTGTAAAAACACTAGCTTCTTCACTTCGTTTAGAATCCAAAAATGTATCTTATTGTTATTGTAAAGTCTCGTTACAGAGAAAATACATATACCAAATAATTGTACGAGGTATTCTTTTAAAGTTGAGCCAAAATTATTTGTCCCATTTTTCATATTTATAAAAATATGAAAACCAGTGTTTATAAAAACACTGGTTTCACATAATATCATGAAGTTGCTGCAATCGCATGTATTTTTTTTTTTGGTTTTTACTGCATTTTTAGACCACAAAGTTTTAAGCCCTGTACCAAACCTCATCGTATTTAACACATTCTAATAACAACTATTCATACGCGCGCACACGGACCTCGTAAACCCATTTTTTTTTTTTTTTTTTTTATTTCCATTTTCGATTTCACACGGCCACCCGACTATGACGTTTTTTATTATTATTATTATTATTATTATTATCAGATAAAATCGCTTATACTCGTATGAAAAAAAAAAAAAAATCTCCGTTTTACAATATTATTATACAATTAATAATCACCTTCGCTCGACTTGTGTGTACACCCACTAATTTTAATCAACAAAACGCTATTAACCCGCTGCAGCGTTCGCATCGGTGTGTGTATAATTAATAATGGTAATATTTTAATTGGCGCTCAAGTGGGCGAATGAGTTTTCGTCTCGGTTTTCCCTTCTGATTGTATTTTTGTTTTTTTTTTTTTTTTTTCGTTATTATTATTATTTAATTTTTCACGCCATTTCCTCATGACGGATTCGACGTTAAAACATATTTAATGTACGTTGAACTCTTTAATTATTATCGTACACACATATAACGCGGTAAAACAAGAATATAACTCACACATTCTTACACACACACACACACTCACGTAGGCATGTATACGAGTCACTTCGTGTACAGTAAGTCGTTAATAGTAATTAAAAATCTTAAACGCTTTTTTTTTCTTTTTTTTAATATATATTACGCAAGTATATTTTTTTTCTTCTATTCTGCCGCAATTATGTATTGTGGCGTAATAATCGTAATACTTAAAATGCCCCCCCCTTAACGTAAACTATGTAGAACTTGGATCACACTTAATGGGTTTTATCGTTTAAAAACACCTTTATTAAAATTTTCCACCCGTTATTATAATATAATATTTATAAAATATCATTAGCGCAAAAATATGGGGTGGGCTAGGGGCGGCTTAGCACTCCCAATAGTATTTTCAAATGTATAATATTTGAACAGGTATATATAATAATATTTATGCTGTAACAATGAATATTACTTTATGATATTGAGTGTTATTGTATAATACTATATGAATCAATTATTAATTATGAAATTACTAATAAACACAATATTTTCCTATGTTTTATTAACCAATGTTGAAATACAAATTGTATTTAAATGTTTTTTTGATGTAATCCATGATCCTTAAATACACTTTCATTACATATAGATGTACGATAAATAAGCGTAGGTAAAATAGGTACATCATGCATATTATATACTTCAGAAAATATTATAAACGACTGTATTTATCAAAATGAATAAAAAAATAAAATATTAGCCAAATTTTTCATCTCATTTGCGCCTATGATAAATAATGCTACTAAATCTAGAAATTAGCAAAATATTCGTTCATATGCCCATAAATGTCTCAAATATATGCAAAATAGAGTTTGCACATTTGGAATCTAGACTTAATAAATCGGATTTGTATCGTGTTCGGATATAATTCTGGCTGCCCTAAAAAAAAAAAATAAATAAATAAAAATAATATGTTAAGTGATGAACATTCCAGCTCTGATTATTACATTATGTTATACGGTGTGTGTGTGTGTAGAAAATCGGCGGCAAAGAAGGTCCTCAGCCGAATGGCTTCGTGAAATTCCACGGTTAAGTCCTAGTCGATTCGTATATAATATTATTTTAAGTGTTATGTGGTAAGACACAAAGATCTGAAACGGTATTTTTTATTTTATTTTATTTTTTTTTTTTTTTTCATTTTTGCTCCGCAAAAACCGGTCCGATATTATATTATTATCATTATAATATGACGTCGTGTTCGGCATTCGATTGTCTGCTCGTGTTATTATTGTATAGGTGTGGATTTTTATTATGCATCGTAACGAGTGCAGTTATGATTGCAATCCACTCACACACACACACACACATGTTAATAATATTAATAACAATTAATATTTGTTTATAAAATATATCACACGCGGTGAACGTTCAGTCAAATTGTGCACGCCCCAATAACGATTGCCCACTCGGAATCAGATGCACACGATATGCGATATAGATACAGCGTGCTGCACATGCTTCCGGGCGTGAGTGTATACATACATATATTTATATATACATGTGTGTCATCAATGGATAATTTCATAAACCCATTTCAAACGAGTTTGCTGCGAGAACTTAAGGTTATTTAAAATGAGATACCGGTATGAAAATAATATTACCCGATCAGATTTATCGAAATTGTCGTCACCGTTTTTGTGAACTTAAAAAAAATGTATTTTTCGTATTTTGTTCCCTGTCTGAATCATAGAGTATATAATATTACGAATAAAAGACGGTTTGAAAAAGTACAAATTCATAAATAGAAATTTCCATATACTGACCTAAGTGACCTATACTCGAGTTGTGTATACATCCAGTTCTAACACATGGGCGCGAAACGTGGCCACAGTGACAGAAAGAGATGAAGAGAAATTATTAGTTTTTGAAAGGTTATGTTGGGTTACTTATGGAGAGACACTGGTAGGTATCTGTAAACAAGTACCGATTGGTGAAATCAACGGTGGTCGCTCAAGGCAAAGATAGATGAACACACTGAAAACCGAACTTTCTAAGTTATTAGACTCAACATTTGGGATAAACTACACAAAATTTTACCAAAGCTGTTTTTTTTTTTTATAATCCTAACTTTACAAAAATTTAAATATAGATAGATAGTAATAAAAAAAAAAAATAGTTCAATGAAAGAAAATTTTGAAAATATGAAAATATTTAGGAAATGTTTTTTTAACAACTTTTTCCCTGTTCTCTAATATTTATAAACTTTATAATTTCTATGTAAAATTGCCTTATGTAAAATATAAACCGAAGCTCCACTCAGAATCATTTAAAAGATTTGAAGTTGAAATTAAAGTCACGAAGTTTAAAGTTTGAAGAAGTGAAGGGTATCCGTGTTGCGAAGTATGTCCAGCTTTTTAAAATATTCATTTAAAATTCCTAAAAAATAATTATTAAATATAGAGTCAATTTTTAATTCCCAACAACTGTCCACTACAAAGCAGGTTTGATTTCAAACATTTTTTTTTATGATACTATATAGAAAAACGACTGTTTTACATTCAAAACACATTTTTAAAATTATGAATGCGTTGATAAAAATCTCGAGAAGTGCTGATCAATAGGCATCTGACAGTTATGGCGATATCTTTTGTGTTTTAATTGAAAAAGAGAAAAATGCGAAGTTCTTTTTTTTTTTTTTTTTTACCTCTCGGGTTGCTGCAGTGCTTATTACGCGAATAACCGAGTTTCTGTAAAGCAGAAGGAGCAGTGGATTCGCGTGTTGAGTGTGCTGCGAGGGCAAAGCTCTGTCGGAAAAAACGATTACAAGTTCATCGCTCGTTGAACAATTATTACATTACAATATTACGCTGCGTACACACTTCCGTCTAGTGTTGTTGTTGTTGTTCGATTGCAATTAAGAATTCGTCTGCGAGAACACACGAATAGTACAACGACCAAACGGTCCACATAATAACAGGTGTTAATAAAATAATCATAAATCGCCCGGTTTTCGTTGCCCGCCACCGGTGCAAATGACGGTAACAGTAATAATTATTATTGATGTAAGCTTGAAAATTTTAATTTTGATTTTTTTTCCATTGAAATTTTCAAATTTCGATTTTCATGTATAGATATATTTTAATAAGTAATTATTTTCATGAATAATTTTTTTACCAGTTGTCAGTCACACCACTGACTATTATATTACATTATAAATGTCCATATTGTTTATAATTGTTTAAACAAAATATGGTCATCATTTATGATGATTTTAGTATTTTATAATAATAGTAAAAATATATCCCAATATCAAAACTATGTTATTTATACAAATTGAAAATTATGTTTCATAAAATATGATAAATTGTATTTTATTAATAATCATTGATTGATATTATAATGAAACATAATGGTTATTGTCTCTTAAAACTAAGAAGTGCTGGTACTCATTGGTAACATAATAGTGGTTACTAAGTGACTCACAATAGATAAAGTCTTGGTCCAATGATATTAGTTAAATGTAATAAAATAACGCAGATGTATATTTAATACCAATGCATGTTAAAAATCGTTTTAACGATCATATAAAAAAAAAAAAAAAAAAATTGAAATTTATTAATGTTTAAAACTATTATTTGTAATCTTAAATTGTGTCCAAAACTTTATAATGAAAACACTTAGGTAACTAAATACAAACGGTTTTTAATACAAAAGTCAGTAATCAGATTCAATAAACTTTTTAAGGAGCCATTAATTTTGGGAAATAAAAAAAAAAATAGCCTTTTCAAAATTTTAATGGAAATTTTCAGCACAATTATTTATTTATTTATTTTTTTTCATGAATATCTTCATCACTAGTATCAGTACTCGATTAAATCTTTATTCTACTATGACGTGCAACCCAGTCAATGACAACAGTCATCGTCGATCAAGTAATCGCATTTATTGGGTTCGGGTACTAAAGCGTGTGTGTTTTGGTTTCGGAAATGGACCGCAGCGACGCGCGTCTGTACTACAAACAATGGCGAATAACAATAATAATAATAATAATAATTATTATTATTATTATTACTATAAATTACTCGCGCACGCGTATTGTCGACGCTATGATAGTTGTACACTAACCGTATATTTGCACACCGAATAATAAATAATAATCGTTTCGATTTACGTTTGTGTTTCAGATTGTAATTACCTGTTGAGCTGCGTACGAGACGACACCCTGCGGCTGGTCGATCTCAGGACGAACAAAATAATCACTACATTCGAGCAAGTCATATTTGTTTAATTTTAACTTTTATTATTTTTGTTATTATTAATCTTTTCGCGGCCGCGACGAGATCGAAAAACCGAATATTAATTATTTGTAATAATTATTGCTTCGGGTCTCTGTGTGACGGACAGTTCGGCGCGATTTGTACGAGTGAGTGAGGTGAACGTAGTAATGGTTGGGCGGGAGGGAGAAATCTAAATTAAAAAAAAAAAAAAACAATTCAAGACGAGATAAAACGGTTTTACACTCGCGCGCGCGTGTATGTGTATTATACTTATTTCAGTACGTGGGACTTGAATCACTTAAATCGCGGCCATATGTGTGTGTGTGTGTGTGTGAATGCGTCCTCTATAACGACAGATAACGTGTGTCCTTCTTACCTCTCCTTCTTCACTACGCTTCCGGTAGTGTTTAGATGTTTTCGTTGTGTTTTCAGAAAACGTAATTATATCACCGTTTACACAGCACATACGTCGAGCACATAGCAGCTTAAAATGCAATTTATTGTTTCCCTTTTGGCTTTTGTTGTACAATTTTTCTCTCCCTTTCTCTCTCTCTCTCTCACACACACATACTCGTAGTCGGTCCTTATTTTTTATCAATTTTGCTGCTACCCACTTAGATCCGGAGGACATGAATCCGACGCCTACGCATTTTAGGGAACTATTATTTCCCTAGTTCCAAATTACAACAATTTTATTTTTTGAAACACACTATATTACTTACCTAGTAGTAATACAACATACTGTTATTATTCACACTATTCGGGTTATGACGAATTTTATCGTTTTTTTTTTTTTTTTTTTTGACAATTTTTTAAAAAATTTTCCGTAGGTACGCTTAGAAAAAGTATTGAAAAATTAAAAAAAAAAAAAAAAATGACCTGTCTAAGATACCATTAGGGTATTATTTTTGATTTTGTATAAAGTTACCGATCGAAACTTTTGGCCGTGTATTTCTACTCGAAAAAGTGTTTATACAGAAGAAGAAGAAAAAATAAATATCATTGTAAAAACACACTACGTTCTTCGCTTCGTTCAGAATTTCCAAAATAGACTTAAATGTCTGAAAATCTTAAACGCACACTTTTCGATTTCCTACTACACACTTAGGTATTGGCTACTGCACACAAATATATACTTCAGGTGTTTTAAATTTATTTCGCGTACCCTGTTATTTTATTATATGTATTATATTTTGTTTTACTTTTTTTTTTCTCTCCTCGTCATTCTAATCTCTCGGACTTAGACAAAAACGCTAAAGCAAAATAGCCAATAAATAACATATGCGTTTGTAAAATTAAATTCAAAATGTTGTTTTCTATTTAATTAGACCGGAAATGTGTATTATTATATTTAACGATTTTTTTTTTTTTTTAAAACTGTTTTCGCAGTTTTCTTGGAATTTTTCACATTAAAAAAAAAAAAAAAAAAACACATACTTTTATAATAATTATATACATTTTTAATATTATGCATAGGCAACTAAATTGAAATCAATACATCAGCTATATAATATAATATGTATCCAAACATGTTTTTTTTTTTTTTTTTTTGCTCGCCAAATAGTAATTTTATTATTATTTTTTTTTTCTTCTTCTTTTTCACCTCTAATCCATCTGCGCGTAGATCCATGCTACAGGTACTATTATACACCCAGTCGAATGTAAAATTTATTATGTACGAAAGGTATAATATATAAAACGTATTAGCCAAGAAGTCGGGCGAACACATATGAGATAGTCTAATCTAAAACGTATAATAATAATAATGTTTTACACGGGCGTTTACCGCACAGTAAAAAAAAAAAAAAAAAAACCGTTATTAAGGCGCACAATCTAATTTTATTGTATACTCGAATTAAACTTGACGTTGTGTGCAGTGTTTTTAAATATATATTTTTAAAACCCGAGTCGTGCGGCGTGCCTCGTCGTCTCGTGTTGCCGAACGCGAACTATTATCATTATTATTTGGGCTAGGGACTTTAGGGCTCTAAAAACCTTAAAATATGCATGCATTTATGCCCTAAAAATATGCCCTGAATATATTTTGGAAAAATGCTAAAATAATCTCTTATAAAAAATTTGTTTCACTGTAAAATCTAAAAATATTTAAAAATTCTGTTGTATTAGGTATGTATAATTAATTCTTCTTCTGTTATTTATGAGATTTCTTTTTTTTTTAATCTTTATATTCTTTTAAGCTTACGTTTAAACAAATAAAAATATCAAATAATAATTAATCTCTTTGGTTGTTCAGAGAAAAATTTTCGTATATCAAGAAAACTCAAATTGAATATTGAAAAACATGTGCAATATGCACAAAGTATTCAAATATAACCGAAATATGCACTTATATCGAAAAAAGAGATAAATATGCAAAATATATTACTTAGCTATGTTTTGAACGATTTTTTAAAAACATGTTAACTCCTTTAAGTTCCTAGCCCTAAATGTATTATAATTATTCAGATAGTTTTATTTTAAATATAATGGAGATTTTTTGAGATTCTTGGCGAAGTGAAGAAGCTAGTGTTTGTTACAACAACGTTTATTATTTATTTATTTACATTTTTTTTTTTTTATGTATACGTTTCCGTATCGAAATGCTTGTCCAAAAGTTTCGTCCAGCACTTTTTGAAACCAAATTCGCCTCTATATAGTACGTACTTTAAGAAAGGATATTTTTCGAAATTGTCAATAATTTTCTAAAAATTTGGGAAAAACTACCCAAAATTTGATAAAAAAAAAAAACACCCGAAAATTATCTTCTTTTTTTTTTTTTATTCCAAGCTTTATAAATATTTAAACATAGATAGACGATAATATAGAAATATTTCGGTACGAGAAAACTTAAAATGTTATTTAGAAGTTTGCCGTTTCCGAAGTTTGCCTTTGCTCCGTTTCGTTTTTGCACAGTTTCCAACGGCGTTATCGACGACACTGCTGCTGCAGCCGAACGAACCGCCGCCGCCGCCGGGAGGTTGTCGACTTTTGGCATTGTTTACGATTCGTACGAAATATAATTGTTTAACATAATTATTATTATTCTGTTTTGTTTTTATTTTTTTTCACTCACTCCGTTCTTATATGATAATAATAATAATAATAATAATAATAATAATAATAATAATATAATTATAATTCGATTTAAAAATTTCCCAAACGGTCGCGGTCTGTCTACCGAATAATCGTTTTTCGCCTCCGCGTTTAAACGCGCTCACGTAATACCCACCACTCCCCGTGTCTCGTGTCACTGCAAAAAAAAAAAAATGTGTACGTGGGGGGTGGGGGGGGTACGTGCAGTGACGCAACTAGAGTTCAAGTCTTAGGGCTGCTACAATTATGAATTGCTCTGCACATAGTAGGCTGGGAGCTATGACCGTCAAAATTGATTATTTCCAATATTCAGATTATTATACAATCACAATACAATTTTTGAAAAATAATTTAATAAATTTAATTTTTTCATTACAGTACTTTGTTATATTGAAATTCAAAGTATAAAACATAATTTCCTATACATATTGCCAAATGTTTTCAATATTTTGTCTAAAACAATGCCATAAGCTAGGTCTCTCAAAATGTATATATGATATACTTAGTAAAATGCTCTTGGAACATGCAGCCGATTTTATCAACCTCCTCATAAAGGAGAAACTCCCCATTCCCTCGGTGCAGAACTATCAAATACAACCTGTATGATCTTGAACAAGTTCAGAAATACTTCTTTATTCATTATTTCAAAACTAACCTGGACGAGGGGAACTTCCAATGATATATTTTTTCCACAACATTTTACAATTGTTATCCATACTTCCGAAAATACCCTAAGTTTTGTCATATTTTGAAATCACACTATTAATAATAATTATTTCAACCTTTCTTAATATAACCGTTTCGGATTGCAATTATGAATTCATTAAAATAAAATTGCATTGTTGAAACTATAGATATTTTAAATCTCCGACATACAACGCGGGGGTGCTTAATATTAAATTAGGGGTGCTTAAAATTAAATTAGGGGTGCTTGAGCACTCCTAAGCACCCCCGTAATTGCGCGTTGAAATGTGAATGAATCGGCTTCTCCAGACAAGAATGATCCAATAACAATCAATTGATTCCGCCTACGTTTGAATTTGTTGGAGAAATATAAACTTTAGGAATCGCAATTTATTTAAAATTCCTATATATATATATAATATATACTATAATGAAGATAGGAGACATAGAGTTTTATCTGAAAGTATACTTGTATGTTAAATTCTTTGTTTACATATTATATCTATAAATTACAATTGAACACATTTGATTTAAACATAATATTTTAAATAAAATCATTTCAGAAGTATAACATTGTTTTTGAAAATCATATTTAACTGCAGATTTGACTTTTCAATGCATATAAATTCAAACCCTAAATATGATGATTGTCCCGGGCGAACGTACGCGTAGTGCATTGTACTCATATCATTTTTTTTTTTTAATCTAAAAACAGGACCGACGGATTCAAAGTGGGCTGCGATTGGACCCGGGCGGTGTTCAATTTGGAATACGATCACGTGTCCGTCGGGTCCTCCGACGGTTCCGTGTTCATTTGGACCGTGTCGAATCCCGAAAAACCACTAGTTGTGTTGAGGAACGAACACGGGTACGGTATTGTAATTATAATGAATGTCATTGTTGTGCTTTACGGTTAAATCTCTAGTAGGATAAAATTGAGTATTTTGGAACACTCACTCAACCACCCTCCGACTCTGTGTCTGCATTACGGACGCCGAAGGGAACGGTAAAAGTTTACCCGATGTACTGCAGAAGAAGAGTCCGGAGTGATCACGTGGATTTTGATCCAAAATATTCTATGTGTAAAAATGGCATTATTCAGGAAAACCATTTTTTAAGTGCATTTTCAATTTTTTCGGCTTACAATTACTATTCTATATGAATAGAAAAAGAAAGTTATCGAAAAATGTTTTTAAATTAAATTAGAAGTTATGTCTCAATAGTCATTTTGGAACTTGGTTATTAAATAATATTAATTGAACCTGACTCGATGCCGAATAGTTCTCGGAAGACGGAACCTTTTGACACAAAAAATAAAAATCAAGTATTAGATAGAACCTTTTGCAATCTGCGAATTCTAAGCGTATGTATTACACGCGATGGAAAATTTCGAAATTTGAAAATCATTTTTACATCGCACATTATTATAATCATAATTTTATTATTACGGCCCGGATTTCAATGCGAAATATATATTTTTTCGGGGGGGGGGGGGTTGATCTTAGGAAATGCTTTCCAAGTACACATTTCACTAACCTAACACATTGTTTCATGTGACACAAATCTCAAAATCGAAAATTCTATTTTGCATTATTTTTTTTAATTTTTATATAATGTATTTTTATTTTTAAGGCATATTTTAGCATTTTTTGGGTTTCTATTCGTTTTAATGGGTATTTGAATGAACCTAATACGATTTACTAATAATTTAAATATAGTTAATTTTAAAAACATTATCCATGTTTTTCGGGGTTTTCCTTAAAAATTAATCTCTCTTCAATTTTGCTATGCTAAGTTAGTACCTAATCTTTAATTATATGGTCACCTGGATTCGACAGATGGCAAATAATAAAATAAATTAAAATATAAAGGACCTTTTTCTAGGGCATTTTCGCGGTATTTTACATACTGTTTTTCAGAGCATTTTTCGATGATTTTTTCGAGCATTTAAATCCGGGCCCTAATAATAATAATTATAATATTAATATATTTCTAATGTATTGCGATTGTTATGTGTTTGTTGTGTGTCGACAGAGCACCGGTGACGGCCGTGTCCTGGCATCAATTCACCAACAACGTGGCCAGCGTGGACAGGTCCAGGAGAGCAGTGGTTTGGTCGGACGTTTGACACGCACCGTTGCAGACGCGTTGCTGCTGCTGCTATACGGTCGTACTCAGGATCGATTATTTAATCAATTTTTTTTTTTTTTTTTTTTCGTTTTTTTTTTTCATCTATCCATGTACACATATTTTTATTAATTATCACTACTACTGTTTACAATTTACTTAATAATATTAATGTTTATAATTATAATATGATGTACTCTATGTGTATCGAGTGATTTTTTTTCCCCCTTGTAATATTGTTATAATTTTATTTTTCTCTCTATTAATTTTATATGATTTATATTATGTATTTCATGCGCGGTATACTACAATCGAAACGATATTATGTGACACTTTGTATAATAATATTAAATTTACGTTTTATTTTTATTTTTTCGTTCTTTCTACAATATTATCTTATACGTTTATTATAACACAGACATATTATTATATAATATATTTCTAATTGTATTTATTATTATTTTTTTTTTTTTTTTTCGTGCATTCACTGCTTGTGTGTACAATATATAAATATTTTATGACATTTACCTGTTGTAGGTATAAATAATTAATAATTATTATTATTATTATTACTATTGTAATTTTGACAATTATTTTTAGACTAATTCAAAGACGTGAGAATATATTTTATGTATTATTATATTTCGTATATAACAATTATTACTTTGAATAGTAAAATGTTCAAATTATTTTTCGTGTGCCCAATCCCAACAATGTTTAAGTGACATTTCGTTTTATGTGGAGACAATAATGTTGTACAAAGATAACCAAAAAGATATATCTAGATAAGATGACAGATAATTCTTTGAAAGGGTCAGATAATATCTTGGAGGGTATTTTGAAAATTACGACTATTATTGTTTTTTAAAAAACTCATAATAATTGAATTGTTGAAGAAATTATTTAATCGATTCTTTAAAGTTGAACACACCACCCACCAAGAGTATCTGAACCGATGAGAATTGTATAAACTGAAATGATTTATCGTTTCTTAAAAAATTATACGCACCCTTCGTGAGTATCGAACCCGAGGAGCGAAGAATATCCGTGGGGTGGGATATGTCTCGGGCTTTCTCGTCTGTACTTAAATTGCCTGTGCTTTTATATTATTTTGCTTGACTTTAATTTACTTTATTTTAATCGAAATTTTGCCTTTGACCGATACAAGCTATAATTTAAGACAATACAAGAGGGCACTGTTTTATAACTTTAATATTTACGAAAGGACACAAACAAATTCGACGATGTTTAAGGAAATTTTGACTGTGGAAAAAGGGCGTTTATAAAAACGATAATGTACCTATTGTATTGGATTTTCGGCACGTCATGACATCAATGTGGCGCCGTCTAGTGCATTTACAGCCGTACGATAATAACCGATCGGCGATTCCGACAGATGGCGTATCGGTTTTAGCGCTCCCGACAAAAAAACGATCCGTTTTCACGCCTTTCTTCAGCGTTTTTTCCTAAAGTTTTCTTAAACCAGTGGCGGACGCAGGGAGGGGTTTTGAGGGTTCAAACCCCTCCCGAAAATTATTCAAAACTAAAATAAATCAACATATAAAAAATTTACTTTTAGTGGCTGGTACAAGTTTAAGGTTTTCAACTTTATTATTATTGAAATTATGTTAATAAATTGAAATATA
>JAIPRM010007327.1:0-17338 GCA_025469315.1 Stegophylla sp. TES_Ste_2020 | reverse complement strand
TGGCAATACTTGTCCAAAAGTTTCGATCAATAACTTTTTGAAACCGGATTTGCCTCTAGATTGTACTTTAAAGAGGTTATTTTTTGAATTTCTCAATTCTTCAATTTTTTTTTTCTTTTTGGAAAAAACTACTCAAAATTTGACAAAATTTTGATCCGAATTTTATAAAAATTTAAACATAGATAGAAAATCATATAAGAAAGATTTTGGCGCAAGAAAATTTTGAAAATATGAAAAAAAAATTATGGACATTTTTCTAACATTTATTTTTTATATTATTAACTTCCCTCCTTCAGAATCGTTTTATTGAAGAAATGATTTATCGTTTCTTTAAAATGCAATACACCCGTCAAGAGCATCCCACCCGCTGTGCGAAGAACACCAATCGTGTGAAAGATGTACGGCTTTTTTTTCATTTTGTCCCGTGCCACAAAAATTTTAAATCTGCGTACGGGTACACGTGTATAGAATAAATTATTCGAATATTATCTAGGTAATTAATTACATCGTATCAGTTTTCGTCCACGTTGAGACACGAGTGTCCGCAATGAACAGCAATAACGCCGTGTACCTATTCGAAATATCATCACTTTCATATTTAGTATTTTATTGTACTCATAAAACGTTATTAATTGCTTTGAATAATAACGAGTATAATGAAAAATACCTCCGTAGCAACAATAATGATATTATAATATCCGAGACGAAAAATTAGCTACCAACACGATTTCTAAGAATATGATGTGATTAAATAAAACGCGTTTGATCAAATTAAATATTTAAGCACGACGATCTGTGACTTTTGTCGAACTTCGTAAATTATTATCACAAACAAAATTGTAATTTCCAATATTGTATTATTCGACTTGAGCGATAAATTCACAATTTTTGCCTTAAACTTTACTCTGTGCCGAGGATAGTAGTTAATAAATGTAAAACAAAATATTTTTCTTACGAGAACGAATGTGTAATATTAATAAAATTTATAATTTTTAAGTAAATATTTCCTGTACAAACTGAAGCTTCACTCGGAATCGATTTATTGCAGAAATTGACCATCCGAGGATAGAGGAATACCCATGGTGCGAAGTATGCCCGGATTTTTTGACCCTATATTTGCGTTATAAACGTATAGTTTATTGAACTAGTTTAATAATGAATAGTAAAAATTAATCAGAAACTAAAAAAGCGTGATAGAACTTTAATGATAAGGCCATTTTAATAATAAACATTGATTATAAAATAATATCAGTGAAATGTAGTTTTTTAAAGGCCATATGCAGATTTTGGATTAGAAAAAATTTTTAAAGTATTTTTGTCAAATTTTCGGGTGGCTTTTCCAAAATTTTGGAAAGAGTTTTTAAAATTTCGAAGAATGATCTCCCAAAAGGATGTACTATTTAACACTCAAGAGGCAAATTCTGATTCAAAATGTGTTGTGGTATTCTCATTAGTTATTACATTTATTACTAAATTGAAGGCTAATGATATTTATTAACTATTTGACTGTTTAAATTTTTTCCGAACGGTATTATTATTATTATTATTCAATATTAAGCACATTAAAAAAAAAAAAAAAAAAAAAAATACACAATAGTCACTTTGATATTATACCGTTCTAAACACGTGTTTTTAACTAATTATAATTTTATGAATAATATATAAAGTTTTAATTCAATATTTGAAATTTGCGTCAACATTATGATTGAAACAATATGATAGAAAACATAACATCTTAAACATACTGAGTTTCGTTATTACACTAAAAAATAGTCCCTGGGTGATTAATTGGTTTAAACGAGCATCGACTTGTTTTTATTGATTATTTATCAGGTAATTATTATTATTGATTTCTTTCGAATGTAATTAATGTTAATATTCATGTTTCAGGTATGTGATCACTGTGACCCGAATCGCCCGGACAAAGCTCACCCGCCGGAATACGCGGTCGACGGACAAGAGACTTGGTGGCAGAGTCCACCGTTATCCAGAGGCATGAAATACAACGAGATCAACTTGACAATCGATTTGGGACAGGTTAGTGTGTTCGCACAGTATGTTTTAACGTCGCTTCGTTTAATTATATGGGAATCATTTTTTTTTTTTTCTACTTATATATCATGTGATTTCGGTTTCAGAAATATCGTTTTTCAATTATGTAATGTCCATAATGTACCAGACAATTCCAAAATTATTCAAGTATCCCTAAAAAAAAAAAAAAAAATAAAGTCTTTTAACACGCGTGCCCTTGATTAATACATAAAACGAAATAGGTTCATTCCAAATAATCGTTTAATTTTTTTTTATATCGGCACGACCAAAAAAATCAAAATTTATATTTTTATTTTACAAAATACGTCAAAATCAATGCAAAGGGTATCCCAAAATTAGAAAGCAACGTTACTGCCAGATATATTTCGATTTTATCGTGACAAATGCTGAAATCCCTATTGCACGCGAATACAAATTCAAAAATATTACCAGTTGCACCAATGAAAAAGCTTAATCGGTTACTTCAGAATAATCCTTTCTCGCTTAATTTTGTTATTCCAAAAAGTGACTACTACGGTGAAAACGGCCAAGTCGATTGTAGTTCATTCCTCGTTTGTAGTTGTGAAAAAAAAATGAGTTTGAAAATCCTATTGTACCGTTTGATTTTGATTTTTATTTTGGGAGGAGGGGGGAAGTTTTCATGTAACTTAAATTACGTTTAAGTATTATTATCGGATGTTTTTGAAAAATTTTTACTCCCGTCAAGCTCTCAACTGTTTCCAAGGTAAACGCGCAACATAGTTTGAGAAACACTGATCTATAAACGTCATAATCAAGGCTCGGATCGTAGATGACTTTTAAAACGCCTTCGACCGATATTTTCTCGAGTTGAAAAGAGTTTCAAACAAATTCGAATCATCTTTTACATTTTTCGACACTTCTAAAATCACGAGTTTACTATTTTTTTTTTTTTTTTACTTTATTTTTATTCAATTTCTACATTTACCTATTGACTATAATAATTACTCAGATATACAGAGTTTTTAACACCAAAATCAAAAAAAAAAAAAAACGTAAAGCCTTTAAATATCCAGGTGTATATTATGAGTGATTTGCGAACGCAAAAGGTCACCAGTGGTTATCACTCAACGGTCGAGTGGTACAACAATAAATATTATAATGTTTCCCAGGAACCAGATAAGATTATATATTATACTATAAAATCGTTGGCCAGCAAACGTGGCCGATGAATATTGATTCTGTTCGCTTCTTAAATCGTGTTTTATTTTTATTAAAATTTTTTTTTAGAATACAACGTATACTGTTCGTTCGTAGACTGGACGGGGGTTTAAATGAGTTCGACCTCATAATATGCACTTTCGAAATCGTGCGTTATTGTTTTCTTAACACGCTAAACGACCGAATTATTATTAATAATAATAATAAAACATTTTCGTTAAAAACGATTCACCACATAGAAATACTTGTACCAGCCAATTGATCTAAATTACAAATAATATGTATAGCCTCTAATTAGAAAAACCAGATACATTCGTTTCCGGGCATGAAGCGATCACGGTGTCAAAAATATGATATTTTGTCCAGCACTGATCATTTATATATCTAAATGAATCAAAATTTTAGATGAATTACATAATATTATTACTGAACTGAGCTAGTTAAAATATTTGTATTTTGACTTATTGACGGACGAAATTTTTTTGTGTAGAATGAACTTTAAATGATAAAAAATGTTGAAACTCACTATTACCATTAAGTAACACAGATATTGTAACTATTTTAATTAAGCTTCGTTATCGATCACTGCATAACAATCGTGATTATTACTTTTACATAGCATTTAGATAATTATATTAGTATTTTTATCGGTAATTAATAACTTCATAAACGCTAGTTTTTATATAAGTGCTTAAATGTGCTGAAAATGTGATTTCAATTTGATTTCAAGTCAATCTCTTCAAAGTACTTCTACTATGTACAATAGTCGTAACTCGTAGTAGTGGCACCCTCAATGTATAATACAACAAAACAATAGGAACGAGGACAGTCACGAAATGTCACCACCTCTCTAGTTAAAAAAAAAAAAAACTTTATTATTTAATACGAATCGAATGAAAAAAAATAAAAATTAAAGGAAAAAAAAAAAACAGTTACATTACTGAGAATTCTTATTTTACAACACCGCACGTCCGAGATTAGTTCTCGTTTGTTATCGAAATCACTTCCGCCGAACGATTAATATACATTTACATAAACTGGCGAATAGATAACATTATTTTTATGAATGTTAACCGCTGCAGTCGAGCTAATTAAATAACAACTAGAACATCAGCATCTCTCGTTGTGTGTTAATGAACTGTACAATAAATCGGAATTCGTATAAATTAAGATTATTCGTATATACAGAGCGGTACTTTTCTATTATCATCTCGAATCGAACGAATAAATGAGAATTAAATTTGCGCACAAAGAATATCTGTTTACAAAAAATCGCGCTCTAAATCCATTCGAGTTTTTCAAATCAGTGTTCGCGTCCATTATTTATGTGAAAACGTACAATAACTAATTCCGCTTTTTTCTCTTTCAAAAATATCATGAATTTTGATCATTTAAAATATTTTTAACTAATTATTACATAACAGTGTGTTATTAATAATAGGTCGTCTAATATTGATATTTAATTACTACGGATGAGAAGTTAGTGTAGGTGAAATTGGTAAAATATGCATGCAAATATGCACAAAAATATTCAAGAATATGTATTTAAATTCATTAAATATGAATAAAAAAAACACTAAATATAAAAAATATATATAAGAACTTTTATTCTGATAGGTAATAATTAGGGTTGAAAAGTTATAAGAGGTGAAATTGTCAAAACATCCACAATAATATGTATAAAAATACAAATTTAAATTCTTTAAACATGCATAAAAACATTAAATATTAAAAACATATATAAAATATATAAAAACCAAACTTTTATTCTGATAAGTAATAATTAAGGATGAGAAGTTATAAGAGGGGAAATCAGCAAAATATGCATGTAAACATGCACAAAAATAGTCAAAAATATATATTTTAATTCATTAAAATATTTATATAAAAAAAATATTAAATATTAAAAAAATATTTAGTTTTGTATTTTTGTACTTTATAAAACACATGTACTAATGCATTGGTTCCCAATCTTTTTTATTCTATTCTTTCCTTGTAATTTTTCAAAAACCTCACTCCCCCCCCTTGTATATTTTAAAAATTCATATACCCCTTAAAACATAATTTTGATATATATATATATATATTTTTTTTTTTTTTTGTTGACTATACAAATAAATTATTCAAAATAACTATATAAGTATATGTATATTTATACAACTAATGCATTTTTATTTTCATTATTTTACAAGAATTAGATATTAGTTAACCTACTAACTCATAATAATATTAAACATAATAAAAAATTATTAAATATAAAAATAAAAATAATAGCGTAAAGTATGAATATTAATTAAATAACTGAAGCAGATTTAAAAATTAAATTTTTTAACAAAATTATCAAAAAAAAAAAAAAAAAATGCTCATTATTTCTTCATCTCAGAATTCCTCCCGTGCAGTATCTTAATTCCCCCCTAGGGAGGAATTTCTCACCGGTTGGGAACTCAGATGTGAAATCTGAGTTACAGACGAGAATATAGAAAATTTTCGAAAAAAAAAGATATTTTTCTAAAAATTTTAACACTAATTTTACAAAATATTATTACATTAAGTTTTTAATTTTCGTTAATCGTAACCTAGTAGTATTTTTTTTTTTTTTTTTAGGAATTTCACGTGGCCTACGTCGTCGTCAAAATGGGCAATTCTCCACGGCCGGGCGTTTGGGTACTCGAAAGATCGGCAGACCACGGAGTGACGTACCACCCGTGGCAATATTTTGCCGATACCGTCGCGTGAGTAACGACGATTTTATACATTATTATAATTTATTTAGAGGATACCATTTTTTTTTTTTTTTTTTTTTTTTTTCACGAAATCGATTTGTTTCACAGGGATTGCGAATTGTATTTCGGAAGAGAAAGCATCGAACCCATTACGGCCGACGATTCGGTATTTTGCGACACGTCGTTTTCGAAAATCGTCCCGTTGGAAAACGGCGAGGTAAGCATAAGAATTCAGACTTAAATAATATCAAAGATTAATGCTTAACTAATACGAGAACAGTTGAAACACAATTGATGTCATAAAATAAAACAATTCATACGATAAGATCTATATATTATACATTTTTCAGAAGAGCGTTTGATTTTTTTTTTTTTTTTTTTTGAACAGTGTTTAAAAATAATATGAATGTGTGTTACTACGTCTAATTTATCATAAATTATCATTAAAATAAAAATGCAAAAAAGTTACACGGAAGTTATCATTAATCAAAGTCATAAAAATATTGAGTTAAAACAAAAGAGTACATAGAAATGTTTTGTTTTTTGGCTCCTTGCGAATTGTATCCACAAAAACGCAAAAAGTTTTAGTTAATTTCATCAATATAGACAGTAAAAATGTGTACTATTTTAATTGAGTTATTTCCTTTCCGTCGAGTTTCACCCGAAAAGGCAGATAATTGCGTGGGTATAGAGGTGAAGGTGTATTTTAACCACGTTTAACAACCCCTAGAAAACGTTTTTAGGAGGTTTAGAACTCTTGGTGGACACCTTCAACTACACTCACTAGACAAAATTAGCTTATACTTTGGGATCACTTTCACAAAATATTTCATTTACGAGAAAAAGAAAAAATTCGAATACGATTTATGTAAAAAAAAAAAAAAAAAGAAAATTATACTGTCTATTTATACCTACATAATCAGATTGAGAGACCAATGGACATGTTTAGAAATTAGAAATATGTATATTTTATGAAAATTGAAAACACAAAGGATTTATTACTTATTACTGAATAGTTTTTTATTTTTTATATTCTTTTATAAATTGTTTGATAATAAATAATTGCAGTTTTGTCGATTAAAATTTTTTTTAATTTTACGTTTATTTTAAAGCTTCTAAGTGTAGATGATAACCTTTTGACAGCGTAGACCGAATCGTATAAATTTATACCAGTAAATTTTTACTTGCATTTGTAAATTGTTGTTTTTAAAATTTCACATTACAATATTAAATTAATCTTTCATTCGTCATTATTTTCTCTCAAGATATATTATATATCATCTCTACATAAATACTATAATATCTACCTAATTTGTTAGTATTTTAGTAATAAATTGTTTTGTAATAGTCATAAAAAAACTATCCACACATCTTCGGATTAAATGTTTATGAGATGGTATTAAGATATTTTTAATAACAAATAATTTGTTGGTATCACAGTCCAACTGTAAATCTATGATCAGGAAATTCACAACTTAATCAGCTAGTTGATAAAGTTTCACTTTCACATCAATACCAAATAATTAATAATCATCCGCATATATCAGAAAAAAAAAATTCATAATTTCAATGAAATATTTCTAATTGAGAACCGTAATTATTACGTAACGTGGGTAGTTTTATACAAAAATAAAAAAAAATATGCTTCAATAGGTATTATAATAATATACATGCGATAATAACAGCTGTTTCTAATCGTCCCGATTTCTACAGATATTCGTGAGACTTTTGGCCAACAGACCTTCGGCCAACAACTTCTTCAACTCGTATCTGTTACAAGAGTTCACCAGGGCCACCAACGTGCGGTTCAGGTTGATCAGAGTGAAAAATCTGCTCGGTCATCTCATGCCCGTGGCCAAACAAGACCCAACTACCACCAGACGAGTGAGTGAAACGCCGGCGACCGTAACCGCTCGTTCCGTAACGAGGTTAATAATTTTTTTTTTTTTTTTTTTTTTTTTTCCCCCCCAATTCAGTACTTTTACTCGATAAAAGACGTGAGCATTGGTGGCCGATGCCGGTGCAACGGTCACGCGGACCTTTGCGACATCACCGATCCCGCGGATTCGTACAAACTCATTTGCCGCTGTCAACACAACACGTGCGGGCACAATTGCGAAATGTGCTGTCCGGGTTTCGAGCAGAAGGCTTGGAGTCAGTCGAAATACGACAAATTATTCGCGTGCGAACGTAAGTGCGAATATTTCATGCGAAATATCTAACAGTTTAGTCGACAACAACAAGTGCGTACCGATTTAGTATTGTGTTAAAATACCGTGTATGAATTCGAGGCCGGCCAAACCACAGAGGTGGACGATCAAGGCGACCGTTCATGTGGCGGCGATAACAAAATTGCTTAGACCCACACCTTTGAGATAGCTCAAACGATTTTCGAAAATCAGCGAAATTATAAAATAATCTCGTGAATCGAAGGCGAGAAAAGTGTTTATCGACGTTTAGATTGATTATTACGATAATAAGTAGTTCAGTTTTAATGTCACTCAAAAATACGAATATAAAAATTTAATACATCAAAGAAATAATTTTAAATAAGAAAAAAATTTATGTATGTAACTTAACTTTCAGTTATCGATCGTTAAAACTAATGTTTTAAATGCAAATTATATATATATTTTTTTTTTTATGATTTAAAACAGTGATTTCCAAACACGAAATTCGTATCACGTATCAGAGAATTAAAGAGAAACTTTAATTTTTCCTCCTTTTCACCATTCCTTATTTAAAAGCTTTTTTTTTTCTATCATCAGCGTGCAATTGTTTCGGGCACTCCGAGACTTGTGTGTACGACAACGCGACGGACGCGGCACATCTGTCCATCGACATTCACGGGAAATACGAAGGTGGCGGCGTGTGTCAAAACTGTCGCGATCACACGACTGGTATCAATTGCAACGAATGCGTGTACGGTTATTACAGACCGGTCGGGAAATCGCTCAACGAGACGGACGTGTGCCAACGTAAGACCTCGGCGATCGTGGAAAACAGAGAGAATGAATAATAAGGGGCGTCGTCGTTTGTGGGATGCTCAGGGGTGGTGCAAATGCATTTCAGGGTGTTTTTTTTTTCTTTTTTACTAAGTACACTTGAAACGTGTAGATCATAAGCGCAAATAGTACGGGTTACTATCCCAGATTTTTTGGAAATCGCATAATGGCCCCATGCTGCCTTTTAAGTGGGTTTGATCGAATAAATAAACACGTTGACCCACCAACCTCTCTCTCCCCCCAACATAAAAGGAAATCGTTTTAAATGCGCTAATTGGGTGTATGTAGACAATAAAAGTCCATAGTTTTGTAATCAAAAACATTATTATTTTTATTTTTTTATTTTTCGTTCAATCGCGATATTTTAGTTACATTGATATTAAATTGAAGTTTATATCCGTTTATAAAGTCCAAAGGCAAATGATTTATCGGTGAAATATATTTATGGTAATATAGTTATTGATAGGTGTTTCTGAATTTTTTGTTTTTACTAAATTTTTCATTCTGTGTAGAGCGAAGAAGCTAATGGTTTTACAATTAATATGTTTATATCTGTAAACGATTTTCATGTGGTGAGACTTATTTAAACATCTCATTTAGCTATTTAACATATCAGATATTGGATATATTTTTTAATAATTTAGTCGTAACTCCGAATGACACGGAAACTTGTATAGAGTAATTACATAATTTTTATTACCTTAATCCGGTGGAATTTTTTTATTTCAGAAATTTCTCACGTTTTTTTTTTTTCTACCCTCGGTCAAAGTTTCATATTATTATTTAGCTCAATTAATATTTTTTATCACCGTTTAACGTTTAAATATCATAATATGATACATATGGGTATCGTTAAACCTCACAATGACTTAATTTAGTGGATTTTTTTTTTTTTTTTTGGCAATATTATATAAATACGTAAGGAGGACTTTTCCCAATGCTTTTGCAAAAAAAAAAAAAAAAAAAAATGGTGAAACGACGCCCCTGGCCGAACAGTCATTATTTTTTATGTTTTATACTATATTGTTTTTCGGTCTTTTTGTTTTTTTTTTTTCTCCACCAGCGTGCAACTGCGATTACTTCTATTCGACCGGAAACTGTTCCGAAGGTTTCGGCAAGTGCGAGTGCAAGGCCGCGTACGCCGCGCCGGACTGCGACCGTTGCAGCGAAGGTTATTACGGATATCCGGACTGTAAACCGTGCGATTGTTTCTTGGACGGGACGCGCGGACGACAGTGCGAGAACACCGGCGGACAGTGTCCTTGCAAACAGAATTTCGCCGGAAAGTTCTGTTACCAGTGTGCCGAAGGATTTTACAACTTCCCGGAATGCAAACGTACGAATATAAATAACAATAATATTTGATTTTCACCCCGAAAACCGGTGACGTATATATTTGGGACTTTGTCGC
This sequence comes from Stegophylla sp. TES_Ste_2020, assembly GCA_025469315.1. Taxonomy (NCBI): domain Eukaryota; kingdom Metazoa; phylum Arthropoda; class Insecta; order Hemiptera; family Aphididae; genus Stegophylla; species Stegophylla sp. TES_Ste_2020. The sequence continues at coordinate 6,968 of JAIPRM010007327.1, read as the reverse complement.
GGGGCAAGGGAGGGGGGGGGAGGGTAGGAATACATATTATGAAATAAGTTCTAAAGATTGAAAACGTGAAAAAAAAAAATTTCGTTAATTATTAATTATTGACGTATTTTTTTAATTCGTCATAATACCGTTTTTTTTTTTCTTCCGTGTTTACTCAATTATAACCAATTAATTTTTGAAATCGAATTCAATCAACAAATAGCAATTATTATTGATTTGTTTTAGTACTTACTGATCTAAACTTCTTCATATAGCGATTGTGTGGTGATTAATTAGTAAGTCATAACTGGTTTCAAAAGAGAATAACGAATTATTATAATTTTTAACTACCTAACATTACATTCTTAAATGTATAATAACCTGAAAAATATTGACATCAATGCATAAAGAATTACAGACGTTTAAACTGTTATTAATTATTTATTATAGAGATTTCTTTTACCGAATCCACTTTAACATTTAAAAAAATGATTAAATGTGTTCCAAATTTCTAATAAAAATAAAAAAAAAAGAAGCTATTTTCCATAAAGTTGTTTAATATTTAGTAAGTAAGTAAGGTTTTAAAAATAAAATATTTCAATGATGAAAAATAATACACATGTAAAAAAAAAAAAAACTGTGGGTCTACCTATATGTAATAGAGGCAAAGACGTAATTTTTAGGTTCATATTCATTTCAGTTAAATATTTATGTCTATGAATGTACAAAATAAAAAAAAATAATATTATCAAATTCACTCTAATTTTCGATGCATATATTAATTATTATATATTAATTTTTGTTCATTTTACTTGAAGTCATACAGTTAAAATTATATTACTTATTATTGAAAAAAATATCGGAATTTGGGACGGGCAGTAACTCGCTTGCAAATTTTTTAGTAAAACACCATTAAAGTGTATCTAAAATATTCTTTTTTGGAACATTTAAGTGTAAACATTTAATACCTATATCTAATTGGTTTATTAAAAATTTGAAATGATACAATTTAATTACAGACAGATGGTGTAGATAATAATAATTATACATTATTTTAAAGTAATTATTTAAAATTCGATATCTGCTAAATTAGATTCATGCCTCGTATACAAATTAAATGATTTTGAATCACTCAACAGTACTGACTCGCGTTTCAACCGGTGTGATATTTCTGATTTGAAAAAATCTCATTGAGAATATTCCGGGGGAATTTCCGGGAAAACTAATAACATAAAAACATAAAAAAACAAAATTGGATAAACGATTTCTACGCGGTTTATCGTATCATCAATAATCATTTTCGTTTTCTCATTACAGCGTGCGAGTGCAACGAAATCGGATCGAAAAATTCGATTTGTGACCAAAAAACCGGACAGTGTTCGTGTCACAACAGCTACGGGAACCTGTCGTGCGATCAGTGCAATCACGGATATTCCGACTTCCCCAAGTGCAATTGTAATAAATAATAATAATAATAATAATAATAATAATAATAATAATAATAATAATATTATTGATTTTCGCACTACTGTTTTTCCACGCAGATTGTAGCTGCGATCTGATCGGATCCGTGCCGGAAATATGCAACAAGACCAACGGCAAGTGCATGTGCAAAGAAGGGTACACGGGTCAGCGGTGCGACCGGTGCTTGCCCGGTTACAACGGATATCCGGACTGTAAGCCCTGCGGTTGCTCGGAACAGGGATCGGCGTCGGCCATCTGCGACGTGTCCGGCAAGTGTCCGTGTCTGCCGAGTTTCTCCGGGAGGACGTGCGATCAGTGCAGTCCGGGTTACTACAAGTATCCCGAATGTAAATGTGAGTATGCGCGAATCGATGCGTCGAATTATTATTATTATTATTCATTTATTTATTTATTTATTTTTTTTTTTTTTAATAAAACGCTATTTTCAGCCTGTGAATGCAACAGCCAGGGATCGATAGGAGTGTCGTGCGACAACGAGGGCAAGTGCAAGTGCAAACCGAACTTTATGGGTGTCCGATGTGACAAATGCAAGGAGGGCCTGTACAATTTCCCGATTTGCGAAGGTTTGAATGAACGGTTTGATAACAATAATGCAATCGGTGTTGAGCGCCGCGTTGTTTTGAAATACGTATATTATAAGAATATAAACAGCAGAGTGGCGAGCTGTGTTTATTCGAAATTGCATTTGGGGGATTTTTTAACTATTGTAAAATTGAAATCGTATATTTAATAAATATTTTGTGGACTTTTTGTTCCCGGGGTGGAGGAAGTTTCTAAATTAATAATATAGTTTCCCGGCCCATGAACCCTTTCGAAGCCACCCAAAATAATTATCATCATCAGACTTGGGGAAAAAACATATTTTATAATATTCGGGGCCAGATTATCCTATTTGTAAAATAATCTAATTTTATTAAAAACAAAAGTATTTAACTGGATTATACGTATTGTACGTCAATTTCTCGTTTTTTTTGTTTTCATTTTTAAAGTAATTTTTTATAGTTTTTAAGGCATTTTTTTTTTATATTAATCAAATTTTATCTCTACTTATTAGTAATTTATCACTCACAGATTAGCATATTTACTCAATTTTTTTAGAGCATTTAATAAACCTGTAAACAATTTTTGGACATAACCTCAATTGTATATGAAAAGAGTCCCGTTGAAATCAGCAGATAACATAAATTTAAAATAAGAACTAAATAATACGAATCATATCCATATTTTAGATTTCGAACAGAATGAAGAAGCTAAGGTTTTACAATGATGTTTATTTTTATTTTTTATTTTTTATCTGAGAGGGGGGAGGGCTACCCGAAATTTGACAAAAAAGACTCGGAAACCATCAATGTCGAACATACTCCGCGCTATGGATATTTTTTGCTCTTCGGGTCAGATACTCTTAGTGAGTGTGTTGAAAATAACAACTATTATTGTTCTTTATATTATTAACTTCCTTCGTTCTGAATCGGCTTATTGATGAAATGATTTATCGTTTCTTTAAAATTTTACACATACACCAAGAGTATCTAACCCGAGGAACGAAGATTATCCGTGGTTCGAAATACCATATTTGGCTTTCTTTTTATTTATTTAGATAAAATTTTTTGTTATTTTTTACCTTAGCGTATTTAAAAAAAAAAATGTCTCTATCTAGATAATATCACATTCAATTACCTATATAACGATTTAGTTATCTCTGTTCAACACTTATAATAATAATTCTTAAAAAACACTTGTTGAATTTTGTTATACATATTTAACACCTATATTATCAACAGAATGTAATTGTAATCCCGCTGGTGTTCTCGCGACGTTTGCCGGATGTGGCTCGTTACCATTGGGCGAGCTGTGTCAGTGCAAAGAAAGAGTCCACGGTAGAATATGTGACGAGTGTCGAGAACTGTTCTGGAACTTACAACCGTCGAATCCGGAAGGCTGCGAAGGTATGATTGAATAATCAATTATGCATAATTATATTATTAATAATTATAATTAATATATGCGCGGGTACTGCATTAAGGTGATCATATTACTAAAACTACAAATCAGAACACGAAAAAAGTCGAACTCGACAATACCGATTTGGAAACATCATTATTCTTATAATGATATATTATGTTTTCTTAAACATAAGTGTTTTGACTTAATTTTTTTTTTTAAATAAACGTTTACCTACAGAAACTTAATTTTTCAGCATTAAAACCAAACATAGTTTCAAATATTGGACAATACTACTTATGGGATACAAGAACAGGGGATAGGGCTCTGAACATCAGATATATTTTCGGGTTCGGTATTAATTTATTTCAAAATGAAATTGAATGGAAGATTTTTAAATTTGATATTTTGTATATTATAAACGTTATATTTCAGTTGTGACAAAATTATGTTTTCGTCATAAAAATGTCTGAAAAATAATAATAATAATCATATTGTTGAAATTTTCGAACGTGATAATAATAAATAATGGCATCGATTAAAAAAAAAAAAAAACGAACAAACAAACAAGACAAAAAGCGTCTCTCAGGTCAACAGATCCTTACATTACAATCCTGTAAAAAAAAAAAAAAAGGACGAATTGTTATCAATGTATATTATTATCTGTACATCGTGCGAGTGATAAATCGTCTACAATTCAATCTGTTTTTTTTTTTTTTTTTTTTTCTATCTCATTTCAGATTGCGATTGCTTCATGCCCGGCGTGCTCAGCGGCGTCGGAGTCTGCGATCCGAAATCGGGTCAGTGCGTTTGCAAACCGTCGGCTACGTCCAGGAGATGCGACGAATGCGCCGAAGGATTTTACAGTCTAAACGAGAACAGTCTGTTCGGGTGCACGGGTGAGTTTTTGTGTGCGGGGAAAATTTTTGTAAAAATCTTGTCTAATCTAATTTGTTCGCGCAGAATGCGGTTGTAACGTCGGAGGCTCGGTGAACGAGAAATGCGACAAAACGACCGGACAGTGTTATTGTCAACCGAGAATCGTCGGCAGGGGTTGTACCGAACCGATGCAAGCGCATTATTTCCCGACGTTACATCAGTTTCTGTACGAAGCCGAGAACGGCCGAACGCCGGAAAACACTCCGATCAGATACGGATTCGACGAGAAGTTCTTCCCGGAATATTCCTGGAAGGGCTATGCCGTGTTCTCGCAACTCCAGGTAAATGATTTTCGTGTCATTTCGTGGGCGTGCGTGTGTAGCAGTTGCAGTGGCGTAACTATGGGGGTGTGGGGTCGGGGAGAGGATAGAGATTCAATTTGTAAAAACGATAAACGAGAAAAGATTGAAAATTAAAGTCTTCAAAACCGATAACCGTATTTTATTATTTTAAATTCTAAGAGGAGTAAAAAAAAGCGCTAAAAGGTATAGAATTAATGTATAAATTAATTTTCGATTTTTTTCTAAAGTATATTAGAAATATTTTTTCATTACGATACAAAATATGAATGAAGCAAATTAAAATAAACTATTTAAATTTCATAATATAGCGAAAATTTTTCAATTTAAGCTATACTATTTTTTAATCACGTAGATTTCTAAAACAAACGTATATGGATTCTGTTATTTATAGTGTCTAATTTTATTATAGAATTTCCTTGACACGAAGAAAAACATTGCGTAGCTTTAAAATCGTATATAATAAAAACACCACATTTTTACCAAAATTTGTACACGGTTCGAATTAAAAATCTTGTGAGTTTACATGTCGATAACAACTTGTTAATCGTTTTTAAAAGAACGCAATTTTTTTCAAAATTTGGCCATTAGTGCGTTTCTGTGTACACACCATAAATATTGCTGTCAATCGTTTCACTGAATGCGTTCCTTCTACATCACGAGAAGGATGAAATATTTATTTTTAGTCGAATGAAGAAAGTTTGGGTTTTATTTATTCGCTACAAGAAATAATATTATGAGACGTGCATATATTGTGTATCGCGTTAGCAATCAATTAATATCGTTCGTAGAAATTATTATCGACTTCTACAAAAACAAATCTCGAAGCCTTAAAAATATATATTAATTAGGCGAGGGAAAGAGGTGCAGAAATAATTTTTCTCTCGTCGGTAAAATAATAATATTGTGCGACGTATTGTGTCATGTGTGTGTGTGTGTGTGTATGATTACAATTTATTGAAATATGCATTTGACAGAGCGAAATCGTTCACGAACTCGACATCGGTAAACCGTCGATTTACCGAATCGTATTGAGATACGTGAATCCGAATAACGAGTCGATTGTAGGATTAGTGTCCGTCACGCCGGAACTACCGAATCACATCAACATCGAACAAAAGTTTATGGTAAGTCGTCTTGTTGTGAAAGAAATTTGTATTTTTAAACAATCGATTTTCAATCACCAAGGTACAACTGAAACCCACGAAAACCCCAGCGTTCGTGACGGTGTCCGGAGCCACTGGAAACATTCCGTCGCCATTCGTCATGAATCCCGGACGATGGGCGGTCACTCTGAAAATCGAACAGAATTTATTTGTGGTCAGTTTCCGCTAAACCCGTGTATATCGTTTGAGATTTGTTTTTAACCTAACCGGTGTATAATAATATCGATTTTTCGCCGTAGGATTACTTTGTCATTTTGCCCGCCAAGTACTACGAAGGAGATATTCTCGTGGATAAAGTGTTGAACCCGTGCGTCATCGACAACATCGACGTTGGCCTGTGCAGACATTTCGATTATCCCAGCATCGCTAAATTCAACCAAGTCAAGAGCACCACAGCACTGCTCGCCAACAACGAGGAACCGGTCGAGTTCATCGAAGAAAATAAAGTGAGTATATTATAATATACACTGGACTGAGTTAGTACACGAACGGGGGGTTGTTTTAGGGGTTCTAACTCCCTGGGAATTTTCGGGAAATAATTAAATACGTTTTCACTGGTGATTTCATTTGACGTTTTTCTCCTGTTGGGTAAAAAAAAAAAATCAAATCGATTTCCTTGTTACAAAACTCAAATGTTGTATTGAGAGGAAGCTACGTTTTACACTAAGCAAAAAAAAAAAAAAATAGAAAACGAACTATTTTGAGTTTAAATAGTGACTCAAAAAAATCTAATTTTGTCCCACTAAATCAAATTTCCGGTACACTGTGAGCGCCGTATAAAACGCTGTAGTCCCGGGAATATTCGTTACCCGTCTCGTCGGTGGTGAAAAAACGTCGTGTCGGGAAATCGTACCCACTCGCCCCGGGAGGATGATGGTGGGGGGGGTGGGGGGCAGGGCCTATTTTTGTGTGTAATACAAAATTCAATGTGTGTAATACGAAATTATAAAGTGTTGCTTGACTAATTTGTGACGAACTTTGTATTACTTTAATTAAAAGTGAATTAAAAATTATAATTTTTTTAAATATTTTTACCTATAAAACTATTTGTGTGTATAGCTTATATTTTAAGTATAACCATGATTTTAATTTTGTATTTAACTCTGAACCTTTGACTTCAAATATCAAAAATCTAAAAAAAAAAAAAAAATAATAATAA
>JAIPRM010007326.1:0-17338 GCA_025469315.1 Stegophylla sp. TES_Ste_2020 | reverse complement strand
TCTATTTTATTCTATTTTGATAATTCAATATTTTCGGTTATTATAACCGATAAACATTTAGGCGGCGCCGCACGGCGTGGCTGTGCCGCCTCAATCCGTGCACACCTTAATCGTATCGTGGGATTCCTAACATAATTATATATAAGTATGTAAACTTTATATTACTATTATATAGACTATGCCGATAATTTGACAAAGAGATTCGTGTTTCATATTTATTAATAGTGACATAGTATTTGTTTTTTCTTATATTATTAACTTCTTTCGTTCAGAATCGTTTTACTGAAGAAATGATTTATCGTTTCTTTAAAATTTCTCGTCAAGAGAATACCACCCGTCGTGCGAAGTACACTCATCGTGCGAAGTACACCCATCGTGCGAAGATGTCTGCTTTTTTTTTTTTTTTGATTATTATTATTATTATTAGTAGAGTTCGGAAGTTATAGGTGTCAAAAAAAGGCAAATTATGCATGAAAATATGCACGAAAAAATTAGAAAATATGTATGAAAAGATGTAAAATATACAAAAAAAAATATTTATTTATTTATCAACGTTTATTACTTATTTATTACCTAAAAAATTATGAAAACCTTAAAAAAATTGTATTATTTAAAACTAAAATATGGCGCATAACCTGTTGGTATTTGAGATTTTATTGAACTGGAAAAATGGTTTAACAAATATATTTTCATTATATATTTGTGAAATACGAAATAAATATATGTTTTAAAATACCTATAATTAAATATGAACCACAACGTTAAATGTAAACATATATGTCTCATAGTAGATAATAGTAAATAATAAATAACCCTAAAAAAATAATATTGAATTTTATATAACGCACGTTTTCCGCGTTATTAGCATTGTGTTATGTAACATTATTTGAAATAAATTGGTAAAAGAATGATAAAAATTAATTTTATTAGAAAATATTAAATATGCATTAAATATGTGAAAATCAATGAAAATCGACGAAATATGCACTTTTTCTCTAAAATTAAACGAAATATGCAAAATGTGCATTAATAATTTTAAATGTTTAAACTTTAAATTGTATGGCTCGGATTTCTAGCTCGGTCTGCTACAAATCGAGAGCATAAAGAACAATATGCAACTCCTATAACTTCCGAACCCCAATTATTAGGCAAGTGAAATTAAATAAACAGACGTTATGGGTGCAATAACATCTATAATACTATACGCAATATTAAAAGCTGTATATAATAAGCAAAATATATAATATTGTCCTGTTTATTTATTTGGGACCAGGGAGCCCCCGTAATATATTCTGCCCAATGGCCACCACATAACTAAATCTAACCCTCCTGGCACCTCTCGTACAGCTCTGCGTGCGTTTAAGCGCGTTCGTGTGAGTGTTTGTATGTGTCAGTGTATCATAGCCCAGCTGTATGTGTGTGTGTGTGTGTGTGTGTACGCGCGTGTATCTGTCATAGTCGTGTGTGTTTGTGTGCGAGAACAAAGTCGACTAGGAAGTGCGGCTTAGAATAGAAGAGAACGGGCGGCGGCGGCGAATGCGCTATACGTTGGCGGCGGCGGCGTACGGCTGTCATTACCAGAGTTAACGGTAAACGTACGACTACGATGAATCCGACGGATGACGGTGGTGGTATTATTATTATTATAGGTAGAATACGTGTGTGTGTGTGTTGTGTCCGGGCGTTGAACTCTCTTGGACCGCGGCCGCCTCAGCGCCGAGTCCAACAACACTCCGACACACGACCGTCGTCGCTTCGATCGGCCTACACACGAACAACGCTCGATCCGACGTGCACACGCGCTTTTTCCATTGCCACGTATTATTATTGTTATTTATTATTATTATTATTATTAAAAGTAATAAATAATAGAAATGATAATAATAATAATATTACAGTACGCGATATTATATTATTTTAATACCCCTACGTGAGTATACTGCACGTGCACAATCATATTATTATGCGCAACGGATTCCCAACATATTTCACACGACGGCTTCATATTACTGTTGGCTACAGACGTTAAATTTCAGAAATTTAATTTTTAAGAGAATTCTTAGAGGAAATTTCCAGAAATTTCTGAAATGTGTATAAAATAATACTCAATATATAACACAGATATTCATATAAATAATATTTATATATTTTTTTTAATAAATCATACGATTAATAAAAAAGCTTATTACTTCACAATTTACATATTATATTTATACAAAATAACTATATACTTATGTACTCTTACTCTCATATGTCTTATCAAAACAACATTTATGTAAACAAAAACTATTATTCAAATGGTTTTACTAGAAAATTTCTCTGGGAAATTTCCCACATACTTGATGTAAGTAGTGATTACTGTTGGCCGAAGATAATAGATTAAAGTTTTAATAAAAATTATCGATAGCGTTTACGTTTCCGATATTGTATCGCGCGATTTCGGAATAATAGCGGTATCGATTTGAAATAGATACATGCAAAAAAAAAAAAAAAATGAATGTTAGGTACATAGTTAATTTATTTATTTTTTAGGTGTTTTCAGTGCATATTATAAGTGTAGAGCATATTGAGAGTATACTAAATATTAAGTATTTAAGTACCTATATTCTCATTAAAATTGAAATTATAAATATCAATTATATTTAGCTTATGACAATGAAATTGAAAAATTTCCATAAATAATTTGAATTTATAATAATTAATATTATTAATTATTATAAATCTAATCTAATGTAAATAATAAATATTTTCCATTAATATTTTGGGATTCGGATTTAATTTGAAGTAGGAGTTAACATATGAAAATTGATTCATTATTTAGGTATTTTCTTCGTTTTTAAGACGAACGTTCTATCTTCGCTGTATAAATGTTTACAATAAACACTCGTTAGGTACCATTATACGTGATGATTTTTGTTTTACTTGTATTGAAACAGCTGAATATTTAGTTTCTATTTCATTAGCTAATGATTTTAAGGATTTTTATTTTCATATTTTTGTAATTTTCAACTTGTATGAAAGTAGAACTTTTATATTTTACCATTTACTAATTAATTATCACGATATTTCGATAATTATTTTTAGATATCGATATCGAAAATATTAAGAAAGTATTCACAACATCGATATCGTATCGAATTACACTACTTATCATAAAATAATTTCATGAAATACTCAGAGAAATAAATACAATATAATATGTATTGTATTTATTACCAATGAACTATAAAGCAAAAATTATTCCAATAAATATAAATCATTAAAAATTGAGATACAAACGAATTAAATTAAAAATGTAATATGATGTTGGAGCCAAGGTATTTCTTTGCACAATTATTATTATTTTTCTTTTGGCTAATCTATGATTTTCAGGGCTTATTTTTTTTTTTTCTAAACAAGTATTTCAACATTTTAAAAAGTAAAGTATAGACAAGAAAGCCGGACATACTTCACAGTACGGATATTCTTCGTTCATCGGGTCAGATACTCTTGAAAGGTGTGTATAATTTTAAAGAAATGATAAATGATTTCTTCAATAAGAAATGCTGGATTTAATTTAACTTCAATGTTCGATAAATGACTACATATTATTAAACCGAAATAGTATGAATAGTATTACGTATATTTCATATCATCTCAACTTGAAAAAAATCAATTCACCTCATTTATTTTTATTTTTGACCCTATCGTTTTTAAAACTTTGAAATATTTGAATTTGAAAAAAAAAATGAGAAAAAAAATACCTAATATCCCAGAAATTATTGTATCGCCCCTCTATTCGGAGTGAGACGATTGAAACAGAAATTTCACAAATCTGGTCCAATATTTTCCAAAAGAATTCTGTCACTATAGTTTTTGTATTGTTTAGAGCAGAAAATGCCTGTTGAGCATGATCACATAAATATGGCGTGGATACATGGTAACAATACTAGTTTGAAAACTAGTTGGATATTCTAATACTGAACTTTACCAGTAAGAAACTATCGTTATTTTTGCTATTAAATAATATTCGGGTTATAGAAATGGAAAAGTTGTTAATTATTTACGCCATTAGTAAGATCAAGTTCGTTCACATTGTCTACGAAGTCAAATGATCACACAATCTAATCTACAGATTTCGTCAAAGATCGAAAATGGTGATTAATTTTTCCTTCGAGTATTTATAAAATGAACAATTTAAAATTTTTCTATAGTTCGTGAGTATTGAACTTTCAATAATTTATTTCGAAAATTTGTGAAAATGTAATGAATCATCTTCAATCATTGACGATCTTCAAAAAAAATTTTGTTTTTAGACTCTCCGACTTTACTCTTGAAAAAATTATCGTTCTCTAACGTTCTTGCGTTGACAAATTTAGATGATTAAGTTATTTCAAATATATCAGCCAAGTGTGCTGAAGTATAACACCAATTTTCATTTTGAAAAAAATCTTATGATATTGGGAGATTTTCTTGTTCAAAAAATAACTCTCCTTTCAACTCTTGGCCTAGAGATACCATCTTTCTCATGTATAAAATAGTAAACGTAAACATGGATCCAAAACGACTTTCCAACAAAATATTTTCATCTGAATATTTTATCAATTTTTATTTCCAGTAATTTTCCAAGTCGTTATTATTATAAATATATCTAATTATCAATTATCATAAATTATATAAATTATAACAATTAATACACATAATAAGACAATAATCACACGGAACACCTGAAGAAATTACTGTTGTACAATATATAATATAAAAATAATATTTGAGCGTGCACATTGAGATCTCGTGTATTTATTATAATATTGGACGAGAAGTGGAGATTTGACAGCACTGAGCTCATTGACATATTATAGTATTATAATCGTCGGAAACTCGAAATGTATGAAAGCCAAAAAAATGCTTTTCAATTCATTATGTATGTACACCGTACGATATTTTTACGTCTTTGAAAAATACACTGGTACGGTATTACGATGCATGCTGCAGGTATTACGAAATTAACATAATAATAATAATTATGTGTTATGCACCTGAAATCTGGTACAATAGTACTACTGATTACACCTCGTTATCCGATTTATCATGATAAGTGTCTTAAATTATGTTTTATAGCCAAAAATTATCATAAGACCTGAGCTCGTATTATATATAGTTGGAACGGATCTATTAAAAATTGGGTATGCTTTTCAAGACGTGTTTATTTAGTTAAGTGTGGTTAACATCAATTTTAACACATAAAGGCTAGAAAAAAATCTATGATTATTGATTGTAAAATGCATACAATTAATACTGTATGAACAAAATGCATAACATTATATTTTAAATAACTTATTTAATGGATACCTGCCACTAAAACTACACATTTATTATATTGAATAATATAATAATATTGTCGTAACGTTTAAAAAAAAATAATAAAATAATCAGACTGAACGGAATTTTTAAATCGTAAATAATCTTGTACTAGTTACAATAAACATAATGATTAATACTACTGATCTACAAATTCAAATTATGTCGTAGGTATTCGAATGTATAATGAACAACGACAGTAAATTTTCGTTTTAATCACGCTATAAAAATCTGGTTAAAAAAAACGGTTCATAAAAATACAGTCCAATACGTCTTATAGATTTTATGTGGTTTTAAAAAGTTTAGAAAGCGATTTTTGAAATTATCACATATATCAGCGTTATTTCAAAACAACAATTTTATACTAATTATTATTTATGTAGTGAAAATATTAAATCGTTTATAGTTAAGATACATTAACATTATATTCTACTTTTACAATAATTGTTTGTCAAAGTCCATAAAGAATACAAGTGATTTGGAGTAGTAAAAAAATGGCCAATGATATAAAAAAAAAACATGGAGCCACTTTTATCGTCTGTTCCGATCCGGTTTTGGTAGATTTTCGAAAAGAAATTTGTCACTAAAATCCATATAAAACGATATGTCCACGTGTCAACAGGACAACACACTTGTAATCTGGTCATTGGCCTATAGTGTCATTACCTACATAGCGAGTATACTGCATGTGTGTTCGAACGACGTCTGTTAGTTTTTTTAATAAATTCATAAAGATGTACAGGGTTCGTCTGCTGCATTCAACTGCATCGGCTTCACTCTACAGGCTCGACAAGTGGCTGGGTTGGGCAGTAGAGTCAAGTCCAATATTTTATTGTTTGTGGTGGGATAAAGAATGGTATTTGAAGAGTTTATTTGCATTTTAACACTACGAGTACCGTAAACACACATCAATATATATATATATACACGTGTTAAAAACGAATTTATTAAATACGCATTGATAACGGTAGCGATTTTCGTATAGAAATTAGTTTACCAATAATAAATCTCAAAACTTTTTTTGACGATTACATTACAACGAAACACACTGTTTTTCCGTTATACTTTGACTTAGTAAAAACCTATTCGTTTTTTATGGACACGTTAAAAATAATAAAACAAGGAAATCTGTGGGACGTTAGAGGCGTCGAGGCCGACTAAAAATGTACGCCGAGACTGACACAACACTGCGAACGCCTACTCTCATTATTGGAATAAATAAACACACAAAACATTTTAAATCAAAAGTTAAATTTAAATATTCGTGCCTACATTATACAGTTAATCTCGTGTAAAAATAATAATAATACAGTTTAATATTCCCACAATATTTCATTCCACTTTAGAGTGATTAATAATCTGGTCACGGTACGTAATATAATATTATGTATGACAATAGAATGATATAACGAGCTATAAAATATTCCATAAATAGCTCGAATCAAAGGTCAAACTCAATATTTTGTATTAGACGTACCCGATTCGGTAACAGAATCTTCGTGTCTCCTCCTCGAAATCAATAATCAGTCGTGTGCGGTTATCAGTCAAAAAGTTGCTATATTCCCTTAATAAATTATTAAAACACGTACACGAATCAGTGAAGATAGATTTTTTTTAAATATTATATTGCCCATTTGATTAGCTTTATTTAGAAAATTTTTATGAATATCGTTTGTTTGTTTTTTAAAAATAGTTATCTTGCTTATATTTGATACAATACCGTAATCAGCCAATCTCCTTGAATTCAATATTTTCATTGGAAAGTTTTAAATCATCGTACAAACAATATTGATAGTAATCAACAACAATATCAGTGTATTAAAATATTACATAGTATCAGAAACTTCATAAGCACATATTATTTTAATTTTATGTTTAAAATGCGGTGAAAAAGCTAATTTTTTGGTGTTAATTTTTTTTTTTTTTTATGGAAAGACTTTTTTCAGTAGAAACTGTGTATCAATACGTGTAACACATATTTTCAGTAAAATTTTTTGTTCGAATGGTACATTGGAATGGTTATTTTTAATATTCTCTATAGTTTTGTCAAGCGAAAGGTAAAAAAAAAAAATAAAATATGCTGTACACTATATATTTTTATAAAATTAATTTTTATAATTTAGTACTAAATTCAGAAGTGATAGTTCTAAAAACTTGAAATTTTTACCCATTATCAACAGAAAAATTTGACCACATTTGGGATAAATTTAGAATTTTAGAATGATTAACTCTATCTATTTTTTTGTGAGTTTTTTTAACTAAATGTTTTATGAATTGTTTAATTCTTGATACATCAGAAATTTATTTAACCAAATGTTTCCTCGGGTGTTATTCCACCCGTAGTTAAATAATCTTAAAAGTTGATTCAATGAATGATTTCTGTATCAACTTATAATTAACGTTTGAATTTGCGTAAAACTAATTTTTTTCGTATAATAATTTTTTTTTCATTCAAAATATCGTATTCTTAACATACTTAATCCGTTATAATTTTGGAACATATTCAGTTTATTGTTTACAGAGTAGTATACAGTTTAAAAACTTAAAAATTTGTATGTTTATTGATAATTACGTTTTTCTTGAAATCAATTGAGTCAATTTTATATAATAAATGAGTTTTAATTTTAAAAAGACAGCAAAATCGATCATTCTTACGAATAATGAAATGAACATGAATTATTATTTTATTATAGAATTGTCAAACCGAATCAACATAAAATATACAATCATTAATTTGTATAATTAACTGCGGCTCCGCTCATAATCATTTGACTGAAAAAATAATTTAACGTTTTTTCAAATTTCAACACACCTACCAAGAGTATTCCACCCTAGAAGCAATGAATACCTTTGGTGCAAAGTGAAATTGCTGGTTTTGTTGTATTGCAGTTTTGCTATTTATTATTTATTTTAAATTCAAATTGAGATAAATCTTCAAACAAATTAGTTTCAAAAGTACCTAATGAAAACTTTAACAGTTATATTTTTGATAATATCCTCAAAAATGATATATTTCTCATTAATTGTCCTCAATTATTTACATATCATAAGAATTCCTTAATAACAATCATATTAATTAATTTTGTCTTTTTTTAGAAGTTCATGCGTTAACTATGGAAACTTTAGATTAATCGAAAGTTTTATATTGTTGCATTATTCATGATCGAAGTACACAATGTGAAATGCCACGTCTATTATTTTGAACAATTTTAATTTTACGTTATGAGTTTTCATCGTTCAAGTGACATCGACGTAATAATGGCGTTCCTTTCATTGGTACAAATCATTTCACAGAAATAAAGTTTTACGTGTGAAAAAACCATTTGATAGTTTTGATTGCCTTTTTAGTCGCTGACTGAAACGTGTTATTGAACACGTGTCTCGTTAGAAAAATCAATTATACATTTTGCGGGGGGAAAAAAAAAAAAAAAACGTAATTATTGTCTACAACTTAATTGATGTGGCATTCACTGTGGTGGAACGACTGAAAACGTAATCGATACTATTATCATGACGATACGTATATTCTTCGTTTTTATATAAAAACTATTGAATGAATAATAAAATGAAAAAAAAAAAAAACAAAAAAAGGATAATTGCACATTGTTCAGAAGCTACCGTATGGGTACGCACTATGATTGTGCAAGTAATTCATGAATCGGGTATTAGGTGTTCCTTATTTTATTACCTATTCATTCGAATTTATTGCATTATTTTAACATCGATTTAGTTGTTCTGTGTTCTGTGTTAATACAATAGAAATGTGAATATAAATTATTTCATCTAAATATATTATAATATATATTTATATGATTTTAATGACTTCAAAAACTCACAAAAATTGCTCAAAAGATTCTTAAAAAATGACCAAAAAATAAGCAATTATGTCCCTCGTCCATAAAACTCTAAAAATTGACTTTAAAATTAAAATCTCTACAAAATGTCTTTAAAAATATTACTCATTGCAATTATTCAGTAAAAATGTAATCCAATCAAAATTTTCTGGATAAGATGGAGTTAATTTACAAATATGAAAGGCAATTTCAAACATACCAACTAATAAAGAAAATGCCAGACAATATACTTCGTAAGATGCGTATTCTTTTTTTCTGAAGTGGTTATGTTGAATTTTGAAGAAGCGATAAATCATTTTTCAATAAAATAATTCTAAGAGGAGCTTAAGTTAACACATACTAATTTTGTTATTGTCAGTATCATAAAAATAGAGAACAAGAAAAATTATATTGATGGGAAAAAAGTGTTGATATAATTATAAAAAATTTCACATATTACAAATTTTCCTTTCCCAAATTATTCTTAATATTATTCTCTATCAAAATTTTAATTTTCATAAAGTTTGGATTTAAAATAAAGAAAAATTTTGTCTAAATTAGAGTATTTTTTTATTTTTATTGTGATAACGTAGTATCGTGTTAAATACAACGATCTTAAGTTGACTAGATAAAATAAAAATGATAATTGAACGTAATTTTATATTAATAATTATTACGATGTCCATATGAATCCATTGATTAGTCAATGAGTGGAAAAATCAATCCACTCATTTGGGGACACGAGTTTTTTTATTATTAAAATTATACTATTAAATATTTACTGCTAATGGTAATTACACAGTGTGCATTTTAGTACGGTAAACCATATTCCGTTGTATGTATACAATTAGCGCAAAAAAAATGAGCAAAGATGTTTTATAAGGAAATGGAATTCCAGTAGAGCGAGCCAGATATCCCACTAATTGAAACGCTTTGAGCAAAAACAAGATAAGTCCACTTTTTTCAAAAATATATGCTTCCATATATTACTGTATAATTAAGATTATAAATTAAAAATAAGTTACGCAATAATTAGGAAAAGAAACCTGCTGTTATTTGGATTGACGTCATTTGAGAAGTAATTCTAAAGTATAGACGCACGTGAAAAATTATTCAGTTGACCAACTCCCATGAAAATTATCCTACGAGTAGAAAAAACACGTGAGTAAACTTTTAATGGATGAAAATGTCGAGCATATTTCAAATTTCAAAAGTTATAACTTTTTAATGAAAATATTGATTATTTTACGTAAAAATGACCAGTTTCATACAAATTCTAACTTAAAATGTTCATAAAATCAAAAGTTAATTTACGATATTCTAGATTTTAGGCTAGTTTAGCACATATGTGAGTGAGGTTGTGTTAAATGTTTAGCTAATAATATCATAAATAATATAAAAAAACACAACGTAATTCCAAAATGCTATTATTACCCCGAATGTTGTCAGATTATTTTGAAAAAAAAAAATTTCATCTGTATAACATTACTGTTGATAACAAGTGAAAATTTCAAGTTTCTATTTCTATTGTTTCAGATTAATTGCGAAATTAATCAAATCAATTTTATGAAAATCTCATTTACGGCATATTATACTCAATTCACTCAATTTTCCACACAGATTTTCTTCATTTTTGGAAAAAATATTGAGAAATTATGAAATGGACCTCCTAAAATTATCTAGTTCAGCAAAATTTTGATTCAGAAAGTTACAATATGAAACATTGGGTAAATATTTCTATACAAAAACACGTAAACATAAAATAATAAAAAAGTATGTACTTCGCACGTCGGGGTGTTCTTCGTACCTCGTGTGGAATATTCTTGACGAGTGTATTGAATTTTAAAAAACGATTAATCATTTTTTCAATAAAACGAATTCAGGTAGAATTACTGATTCAAAAGTTTTGACCAGTAACTCTATAGATTGGAAATATTGTCTTGTTTTACTTTTGGGGGGGTCATTTTTCAAAATTTTCAGTAATTTTTCTAAGTGGATGCCTGGAATACCCAAAGATTGAAAAAAAAAAACTGTAAAAAACGGTATAACCCGAATTTTCGTACATTCGATTTTTTTCTTGACATAACTTCAAAAATAATGAAGCTAGAAAGTTGAAATTTTCACTAATTACTAAAAATAGTCACCTGCACACCTCAAAATATTTTCAAAAATATTTGACCAATTTTTTAGGTAAGTATAGAACTTTGAAAGTATAAGAAATTTGTCTGTTTTTGTAAGTTTTTAATTCATAAAATTTTAATGCCTGAATATTAAAACTTGAAAATTTAATTCAAATATAATCATATGTGTTACCAACGGTATTGAAAAAATCTCAAAAATTTTAAATCAAATTTTCGTTTTATAACTGTTTAAATTTGGTTTCTTAATAGAATTTATTAGTTTTACTTAAAATTACAACTTCAAAGCACATAAAAGCAATACATAGATCAAAATCCAATATTTCCATAAAATCAGTAAAAGACCAATTACATTAATCACAGAAAGGTTGACTATTTATAAATTTATAAATCATTATTCGTTTGAATCTTCTCATCGATCTCTCATTCTCGTGTCTTGCTAAATATAGGTGGCATTCCATTTTGATATCTATGTTAATAAAATGTACACGAACACACGAATGAATAGATATTAGATAAACGTCATACAGATTCGAGTGGACCTTTTCTGTGTTCGGGATAATCTCCAAAACTATAATGACTCGATTTGCATAACGTTTATATTTTGTTTATAATTCCTCATTCGGTTATTTGAAATAAAAAGTCGAAAAGAGATGAAATATAAAGCAAATGGACTGTATAATACATTGTGTCATTATAGTGGTGTGGCCGGAAATGATTTTCGGGAGAGGTTTTAAATTCCATAATAACCTCTTTTTTATTTCTTATTTAATAGCTTCTACGACATCCCTCAAAAGCATTTCGAGGGAAGGGTATAACTCTTTAATCCCTTTGGCTACGGCTACGCCACTGTTTGCCTTCGTCTTTAATGTAGCCAAAAGGTAAATTTCAGGTGATTTAACTATATTATATGAGTGTAACGCTAATAATTTCAAGGAGATTGAAATATTATAATTTAGATGCGTATACCAATAAGATTACTGTCCACTGGAAACAATACACTACAAAGTACAAAAATCCGGACATAAATTCGCAACATGGGTATTTTTAGCTCCTCTTATAAGACATAGTGGATGTACTAAATTTAAAAAAACAATCGATAAACTATTCCTCCAATAAAAAGATTCTGAAAAGAGATTTTGTTATGGTGGTTACCAACATATAAAATAAAATTGTTTTTTTTTTAACCATAGTCAAATCATATTCAACAAATTACTTGTTTGCTATTAAATTTTCTATAGTAACCAAACAAACAAAGTGAAATAAAATTACTTGAAAACACATTTTATGCTGTATCAATCCTTTGAAAAAATGCGAATTTCGGAAAATAACCTCTCCGGAGTACCAACTCATTACTAGTCAAAACATTTAGGCAAGCATTTCTATACGAAAAAGTGTTGACAGAACGGAAAAAAAATAAAGTAAAGAACTTTGTGAAACCATAAATATCTTGGCTCCGCTCAGAATCTAAAATAATAAAACAAATATAACGTCATATTTCCAATTTCCTCGGTATTTGATAGTCTAGGCTCTAGGGGGAGGGGTGGGTTGTTTTCCCCACATGGACACTGATGGTAATGGTCTGGTAATGATTTTAAATGTGCTGAAAACATTTTGGCACCTACGGTAGTAAAAAAAAAAAAAATCTAAAATGAAGTCGTGTTCCGGTCGTTTGACGACGTCAGAAGAAAAGATGTCGTCGTCCGCGAGAACACTGTTGTTAATTAATTCCAACACGTTACCGTTTGTGATTAATGACGTTAAAATAGACGATATTATCATTATGCGAATACGGGTGAAATTTGTGTGCGTGTAAATGGACAAATAACGATTTTTTTTTTCTTTTCCCCCCACGCGAGCACAATCGGAAGAAACGGCCGGCAGGGGTCACAGTCATGTTGTGTGTTTTTCGGGTGCCCGTTCGGGTTCCGAGAACGAATTAAATTCCAATCGGACATTATTATTATTATTATTATTATTATGAAGACGACAATAAAACGACAATATCACGCGTGTTATAATAATAATCCTCGTACGCACACGCCGGACACGAATTTCACGCGTATCGTAGTGGTACCACATCGCAGCGGCAATAACGGGACAACACAATCGGATGAATTGGTTTTCCTTTCGTTTTGCGACTCCATTCGCATGCACGAGGGTTTTTCAAATGCGCTCGTTTTTTATACTGCGCACGCGCGCGCGCGTGTATATTGTATATTAAAACGGGCACCGGAAGTGAAGCAATAAAAAATAGATCGTCAACCGTTCGTATACAACAGAAGTCCCCGCGACGTCCGTTCAATAAACACCTCGAGGAGTACACAAAAGGCGCCCGCGGAGTCGTCGCACTCGGATGTAGGTTAGGTTGATAATAATATATGATAAACGGAAATAGAATACGCGGTAGTATATAAAGGGAAGTTAATTTCGTTTCTTTTTTTTTTTTACAGGCCACAGTCCAGACTATGGGCGATTGACGGTGATTTCATTTCCTCAGTGTATAACACTTTTTACCACCCCTTTCTCAACCACCCGAAACATACTCGCCCTATCCTGAGAGGCATTAACGACCATATTGAAAAAACACTGATCTAGTTAATATAACCAGTTTTATTCGTGTGATCGATAAGCGATATCCGTCAAGACTACAATGAGAAATTCTCTGTTTTCTATTTCTGATGCCTAAGGGACTGTGCACAAATCTTGTAAAACTCTTAAGGGGGGGGGTAAGGGAGCCGAAAGAATCTTACTAAGTTTTACTAGTGAAGGGAGGGGAGTAGTTGCCAAAAAAATTATTTATAATTATATTATCTTGTACCAAAATATTTATGTGTAAACTATTGTGTAATTTTAAATAAGACCTAAATACCTATATAAACATAAAAAAAGAAATGGTAATATTTTTTTATTATACAATTATACAATATAATAAATATATATAAATCATTCTATTATTTCAACATAACTTTTTATGAAAGAGGCGAGGGGCTGGTCAGTAAATCTCACAGTGAATACACCTACCTAGTGTCTTACGTTATTTGTGCACAACCTTTAAGCCATTGAGCAGTCTTCGTATATCTCACGTCCGCTAAATCATAATATTATTACGTACTACTAATATGTCTTATAATAATATTTCTTTTAAGTAATATTTTATTACTTTAAATAGGTAATTTTTTTAATTTCTCAATTCTTTAATTTTTTTTTTTTTTTGGATAAAATTACCTAAAATTTGACAAAAAAGACTCGGAAACCATCATTTTTTTATCCAAAATTTATGAAAATTTATACATAGGTAGACAATAATACAAAAAACATTTTGGCGCAAAAAAAAAAATGAGAAAAAAAAATTTAGACATTTTTCTAACATTTTTTTTTTCTTATTGAATATTTTTTCCTTTATTTATTAGATAAAAAAAAAAAAAAAGTAAAGTGAAGTAAAGTAAAGGCAAGAAAGCCGGATATACTTCACACCACGGATAGTCTTCGCTCTTCGGGTCGGATACTCTTGGTCGTGAGTGTGTTGAAAATGAAGACTATTGTTGTTCTTTATACTATTAACTTCTTTCGTTCAGAATCGTTTTATTGAAGAAATGATTTATCGTTTCTTTAAAATTATACACACCCTTCAAGAGTATCTGATCCGAGGAACGGAAAATATCCATGGTGCGAAGTATGTCTTGTTTTCTTGCCTTTAATTTTTGTCAATGACTCTACAATCATAATATCATTATGTTACAACGCTAAGTAAATATTAAGCTAAAAATTTTAATATAATATAAAAAGGGTTGAAATCAACAGAGTGCCGGGACACACGATGCTATAATGGTTGTTATACTTATTCGTTACTCAGTCACTGCCAGTAATGACAGTGCGGTCTTTTGTATCTTGGTAAATAAATCGGAAAAATAACAAAGTATTAATAATAATATTTAAGTAAAACTCTCACCCGAGGAGCGAAGAATACCCATGGTGTGAAGTAGTCCAGCGACTGGAGTGATGATGTGATGTTTGTGTTGATTTTAATAGTAATGTTTTTCGAAAAGTTTCGTCTATCCTCTTTATACATAATAAATTGCATTTAGATGGTACTTTAAAAAGAGAGTATTTTAAGAACATTTCAACAGTTTTCTCAAAAACAAAGAAAAATTACCGACAATTATGTAAAATTAGTAAAATATTATGTCTTTTCATGAAATATATATTAATTACTTAGTAGGGACTTTGAAAATAATAATACCAAAAACTTGGAATTTTTATCCATTATCAAAATTAGTGGAATACAGACTAGATAATATTTCCAAAAGAATTCGACTACTTTTGGACTCAAAATAAATCTTTGAAAATGGCTCGTAGTTATTTGAAATAATTTTCTAGTACAGTATTTAATTTTAATCCAGTAACAATCGTCTTTCACTAAATTCATGTAATACCTATACGAATATTAAAAATATACATCCCCTCTCCGGGAAAATTCAAATGTATGCCACTGTCAAGGCTCGTAAACATTTGAACTTCTGTAACATCAATCTTGTTATGTCACATAGGCGTGTCCAGACCTTTTTAGCAGGTCATGCACAAGATAAATATACAAAATATGTGATACTTGGTAACTAGGTGCGGATCTAATGAGGAGGAGGAGTTAAGGGGCTTTAACTTCACCCCTTGTGCTGTAATTATTGTTATTAATATATAACAATATATACATATTGTTTAAAAATTATCCTAATTTTTTTCAGAGGTGACAATTTCCCCTCCTTGCCCCTCCCAGTTTACGCCTATGAGTACAATATAAAGATACTGGATCGTCTGGATCTTCTGGATTAATGTCATCTAAATGAATATATAAGTAATATAAATTATTAAATTACAATTTTCTACTAAGTATAAACTATTAAGAATAGATAAACATCTATCTAATAAAATATACACTCTAACAAAAATCAAAATTATTATATAAATTCTAAAATACCTGATGAATCAATAATATTATTTGAAAGACTATCGTTATCTGTTTTAAATTGCTCAACCACATCACTAGTATTCAGTGTAAATGGTACTGGATCATCTGGATTAATGTTTCCTTAATTAATTTATTGCATTTTCATTTATATTATACATATTTTTTAATATTAACTTACCAGAATTCAGTTTTGGTGAGAAATAATCATGCAAAGTTTTCATTTGTTTGTTTTGGTTTCTGTTCATATTCGTATATGTAATAATGTAATAAGTACTATACTATGTGCTATAAAAAAATTTTAAACTGCTAAAGAACACCGATCATAAAACAACTCAAAATCAAAATTCAAACCAAACGTTTGTGATAACAATTATAATAACATTGACAATTTTCACAGCTGACAATTTTATCAGACTGCTCGATGGTTATTGGTTATCTGCAAGGTTGGTTATATTATGCATACACCATGCATAGACTACTACTATTAGGTACTACAGGCTACTACTGTAGTAGTTCATGGTTATGTGAATGGCATTTGAACAACCAATCGTTCTCTAATAAAAGTGAGATGAAATATGGAGATAAAAGTTGAAAATAATTATTAACAAAAATTTGGTTAGAATTTAAATTTTCGGCGTTTGCGGGTCGTGGTCTGTGCATGAGAGGAACGACCCGTAGACACGCCTATGTTATGTCATATTTAATGCTGGACATAGAAATTACATAGAAAATTCATTCAATATACTAAAAGTTATTTTATTTTGCATAATTTTGTAGTTTCGAGGATTTTTGCTTAATTGGCATTTTAGATTCTGAATGAAGTGAAGAAGCTAGTGTTTTTACAATAATGTTTATTTTATTTTTTCTGTGTACAACTTTTCGTATAGAAATACTTGTCCAAAAGTTTCGATCAATAACTTTTTGAAACCGGATTTGCTTCTAGATATTACTTTAGAGAGGTCATTTTTTGAATTTCTCAATTCTTCAGTTTTTTTTTTTTTTTTGGAATAAACTACCCAAAATTTGACAAAAACGACTCGGAAACCATCATTTTTTTTTCC
>JAIPRM010007324.1:0-17339 GCA_025469315.1 Stegophylla sp. TES_Ste_2020 | reverse complement strand
TTGGATCAGTATTTCTATACGAAAAAGTGTTTACAGAGCGGAAAAAAAAAAAAAAAAATAAACATCATTGTAAAAACATAAGCTTCTTCACTAACGTTCAGAATCTAATAACTATAATTGTTTTACTGATATAAATAGTATAATAAACAAAATCTAACTACTATCCTCGGGTATTTTTTTATATTATAAGTATGCTTAAATTCTATGAGTTAATATTAGTAAAATCGTAATAATTTGCGTATCTGTGGAATGATTTATTATTTTTATGGTCGTGTTGCAATTTTAATCCCAGTGGGTTTTACGATTTTATCTAGATATAATATATTCCAACTTTTTATTATTATTATTATCATTATTATTGTTATAATTATTATTATTATATTTTCAGCTATAACAACGTATATAATTACCATAAGATTAATCTGCATACTTTTAAGGGATACTAAAATAATACTGATATGGGCATATTTTATGCATATGTATTAAATATGTATATTTTTATGCATGTACGTATATATGTAATACAAAGACTACAGCATATATATATACGTATATACTCTCCTAATGTAAAGACAAATGCAATTAATAACCGTGAAGATAAACCATTATATGTTATCGTAGTAAAATATTATTTAATAAAGCACGTGAACCAACCAGACTTAAAGGAATGCGATCAATGTTCAGTAATCATCGATTTTATAAACATTCGAAATAATAATAAAATTTTTTAGATTCTGAGTGAAGTGAAGAAACTAGTGTTTTACAATGATCTTTATTTTTTTATTATCATTAATTTTTTTTATATAATATGTATATACGTTTTCGAACAGAAATATTTGTTCAAAAGTTTCAAGCAGAAAATTTTTAATTATGATTGGTTAGGTTATGTATTAGAGAGGCAGTTTTTCAAAATTTTTAATTTTCTTCTCAAAATTTGGAAAAAACAACCATAAATTTAACAAAAAATACTCAGAAACTATAGTTTTTTAATTAAAACTTTATAAAAAATTATTCATAGATAGACAATAATATGAGAAATACTTTGGCATAAGAAAATATTAAAAATGTGAAAAAAAAATTTAGAATTTTTTTTTCTATCATATTTTTTTCTAGTCAATTTATTTATTTTTTTATTTTTTATTAAAATTTACATTTTTCCTTTTCTTTTATCGGATAAAAAAAAGTAAAGAAAAGTAAAGTAAATTTATGTAAAATAAAGTAAAATAAAACAAAGATAAATAAAAAAAAAATTAATGTAAAGTAAAATAAAGTAAAAATAAGTTAAGTGAAATAAAGTAAAGTAATGTAAATTAAAGATAAGTAATATAGAATATAGACTCGTGTCAAATACACTTGGTGGGTGTTTTAAAAATGACAATTATTATTGTTCTCTATATTATTAACGTATTTCACTCAGGATCTTGTTATTGAAGAAATTATTTATCGTTTCTTCAAAATTAAACTCACCCACCATGAGTATCTAACCCGAGGAGCAGCAAGGAGTACTCATATGGTGTGAAGTATGTCCAGCTTTTTTCTTATTTTTCTTGAAAAATTGTTTAAAATTTTCCAAATATAAAATTTTATTTACGTTTAACAACAGAAGACGTCACGTGTAAACCTCTCATGTCCCACAAATATGCGTGTTCTTTCGAGGCTATTAAATTTATTTTTAAATTGTAATAATTAAATAATAAAAAAATAATAAATGAAATAAACATGTCAGAAAGTTCAAGCGATGCTTTGTGATCGGCTAAAAAACACCAGTTTATATACAGATTCATTTCAGTACTACTAATCTTTTCAACTCCCCGAAAAAATTTTTCTGGTAAGTCCTAAATGTTGTTTTTTTTCTTTTTAGATTCTGAGTGGAGTGAAAAATCTAGTGTTTTTACAGTGATGATTCTTTTTCTTGATCTTTTTTAAAATTTTGAGCGAAGTGAAGAAGCTAGTATTTTTACAATGATGTTTATTTATTTTTTTTGTGTGAACACATTTTTTCATGGATCTACTTGTCCAAAAGTATCGATCAGCGACTATTTTAAACCGGATTTACCTTTAGATGGTACTTAAGAGAGGTAATTTTTTGAATTTCGCAATTTTTCATTTTTTTTTTTTTTTTTTTTTGGAAAAAACTACCCATTTTTTGAAAATAAGACTCGGAAACCATCATATTTTGATCCAAACTTTATGAAAATTTAAAAATAGATTGACATATATATATATGAGAAATATTTTGGCGTAAGAAAATTTAGAAAATGTCAAAAATAAAATTTAAACATTTTTCTAACACTTCTTTTTTGTTAAATTGTTTTTTTCCTTTTCTTTAATTATTAGATAAAAAAAGTAAAGTAAAGTAAAGTAAAGTTAAATAAAGTAAAGTATAGAAAAGAAAGTCGGACATACTTCGTACTACGGACATTCTTTGCTCTCCGGATCCGATACTCTTGGTAAAGTGTGTTGAAAATGATGACTATTGTTGTTCTTTATATTATTAACTTCCTTTATTTAGAATCGTCTAATTGATGAAATGATTTATTATTTCTTTAAAATTCTATACACCCACCAAGAATATCTGACCAGAACAGCAAAGAATATCCGTGGTGCGAAGTATATCCGGCTTTCTTGTCTATACTTTACTTTACTTTATTTTACTTTACATTACTTCACTTCACTTTACTTTACTTTACTTTACTTTACTTTACTTTGCTTTACTTTACTTTACTTTACTTTACTTTACTTTACATTACTTCACTTCACTTTACTTTACTTTACTTTACTTTACTTTACATTACTTTATTTTACTTTACGTCACTTTAATCTACTTTTTTTTTTCTGTAAACA
This sequence comes from Stegophylla sp. TES_Ste_2020, assembly GCA_025469315.1. Classification (NCBI taxonomy): domain Eukaryota; kingdom Metazoa; phylum Arthropoda; class Insecta; order Hemiptera; family Aphididae; genus Stegophylla; species Stegophylla sp. TES_Ste_2020. The sequence continues at coordinate 14,495 of JAIPRM010007324.1, read as the reverse complement.
CTTCATCGTTTAGAGATACTTGTTCAAAAGTTTCGACCAGGAACTTTTTAAAACACAATTTTCCTTAAGATATAACTATTGAGAAGTCTTTTTTTGAAATATTCAGTAGCTTTCCCAAAATTTGCGAATGCTAGCCAAAATTTGACAAAAAAAAAAAAACCCCTAAAAATTACTTAATTCGAATTTTATAAAAATTGAAATAAAGATGGAAAATAGTATGAGAAATATTATATTCCAAGAAAATTTTGAAAATGTGAAAAAATATTGGATTTGGATAGAATTTGATTTTTTTTCGAATTAAATTTTATTTTCTGTTTTCAATTAATACAAGAGTATAAAACCGAATTAATACAAAACATTTTTTTATACTTATTATAAACTGAAGCTCCACTCAGAATAATTTTAATGAAAAAATAATTAATTGTTTCCTTAAAATTTAACTCACCCTCCAAATTCCTCCGGAGAATTGAAAAATACCCATGATGCGAAGCATGTTCGGCTTTTTCAATATAAAACTATTGATCGAAAAACAAATTCAACGTACGAGTGCATTTTCTAAGGCATTATTATTCATGAACTATCCATTTTTTATTTTATAAAATTATATGAATACCGCAGTGTGATGAATTTAAAAATGTACACCAAAATGATTTACAACTTTTTAGTTAAGATATTTATTTTTTTTAATTAAATTTAAATTTTCTAAAAACATTTAGTTAGGTCACAGTGAACTTTTTACACTCGATTTCTTTTAAAATTAAAGGCTGAAACTTTGCCAAAATAAATGTAAAAATATTTATTGAACTTAATAATTATTACCTGGTCTTATTTTTTTTTTCACTATCAAATATTGTGGAAACAGGTATTATGATAGATTTAAAAGCAACAACATAAAAATCACAGAGTTTGAAGAATGTCAGGTACTTAAAAATTTAACTGGTTATTTTCTGTTTGTAGTTATGACATCATATTATCGAAGATTTTAAAAATTGATGAAAAGAATGAAGAACAGTAATTTTAATTATTGCATAATAAAATTTGGGTAATTTTAACTTCTAGCCAACTACCTATTATTATAACATAGAAACCTAGGTTTATATACGGATTATTGTTTAAATAAAATGTTAAAATAATAATTAGATGTTTAATTAAACTTTTCTCTGTAATTAAAATGTTCAATACTTCCAAAAAAAAAAAGAGAGACAAAACGTTTTTCAATCTGAACTTAAAACGAAATCACTATAAAATAAAAGCAGTTATGTATACTTATGTCCGTTCATTTAAAAAATATTGGTGATGGTGATTATTGTAAATAATATAGAGATCATGATGATTGCCTTAATAAAAAAATATCACTTGTGCACATCTAATTTATAATATTATTTCGACTAATGCTTTGTACTAAAAGCCATTTGGCCCTTGAAGTTCATATGAAGATAATTTCAGAAAAAAATTAATAGTCATTTTAATGATTTGAATAACTTATCAGTGAAGCGATTACTGTTGATTACAATTTGTTAGATGATATATTGTACTACCGTACAGGTTAAATAATTTTATTACTTTGATTTGATTACGGCATATTATTATTGTTACAAACGCTAATCATGTTTTTCTAGGTACTCTATTAACGATTTAAAAATATTTATCGACGGTGAAAAATTAATTTAATTCTACAACACTATTAAAATATTAATCTGTTTTATTCAGGGGCGAATGTAGAAAAAAACCACTTGATGATTTGAAAAAAAAAACTAATGACGGTAATTGGTGTGTTTTAAAAATCTGTGTAATTTTTTCGTTTGTATTGAGATACTTTTTCTTATAGAAATACAGGTCCAAAATTCTCATCCAGTAACTTTTTAGATCGTAAGTTGCATGTAGTTAGGATGCAATTCTCAATAGTTTTTCGAAACGTTTAAAAAAACTATCGGAAAAATGATAGAAAAAACGGTAAAATATGCCATAAACTGAATTTTTATAAACCTGATTTTAATTTCTTAACATAATTTCAAAAATAATAAAGCTGAAGACTTTAAACTTATACCAGCTACTAAAAAGAATTTTTCACATCCTCCAAAAAATTTAAAAACATTTGACCCATTTAGAGCTAAGTATATAAAACATTAAAAATTTCTAATTATTTGTAAGTTTTTATTTCATAAAATTTTAATTACTTGTGGTAAAGACCTGAAAATATAATACAAACACACATTTACGTATTGCTTATGGTACTAAAAATATCGAAAATCATAAGTTAACTTATTTCAAAATTAATATTTGTATAAAACTAGTTATTTTTATGTAAAAATAGTGATTTTAAATAGAAGCTAGTGTTTTTGCAATAATGTTTATTTTTTTTTCTGTATACACTTTTTTGTATAAATCTACTTGCCCAAAAATTTTGATCAGCAACTTTTTGATACCAGATTTGTCTCTATTTGCTACTTTAAAGAAGTCATTTTTTGAATTTCTCAATTCTTCAATTTTCATCGTTTTTTTTTGGGGGGGGAACTACTCAAAATTTGACAAAAAAGACCCAAAAACAATTGTTTTTTTATCCGAACTTTATGACAATTTAAACATAGATAAACAATAATATAAAAAAGATTTGAAGCAAGAAAATTTTGAAAATATTGAAAAAAAATTTTTAGAAATTTTTCTAACATTTTTTTTTCTCATTAATTTTTTTTTCTTTATTTATTATATAAAAAAATAGTAAAGTAAAGGCAAGAAATCCGGATTTTCTTCATTTTTCGGGTCAGATACTCTTAGTAAGTGTGTTGAAAATGACGACCATTATTGATCTTTATAATATTATTAACTTCTTTCGTTTAGAATCGTCTTATTGAAGAAATGATTTATCGTTTCTTTAAAATTCCATATACCCACTAAGATCTGACACGAGGAGCGAAGTATATCCTTAGTACAAAGTATATCCGATTTTCTTGTCTTTATTTTACTTTTTTTTTTTCAATCAATCCACATGGATTATTTTTAATCCAATAATTTCTTTTACCAAAATATTCCTCACGTGTTTTTTACACAACGTGAAATTCTTACAAAAATTGATACAATAAACACTGTTTTACAAGAGTTTAAAGATAGAATTACACTTCTAATGAAGATTAATATAAATAATCGTAATTTTTTTTTTTTTCATTATAACTTCATTACATATTATGCAAAATTGATTATATAATATAGTAATAATGAAATGGACATGGATTATTCTGTTATTGTATAACAATTATTAAACAAATTAAATATTAACTGTCTAATTAAGAGTTAAGTTCCGCTTAGAATCATTTTACTAATGAAACTATTTATCGTTTTTTTTTTTTTTTTTTTTAACGATTAATGAACCCCCAAAACCCCTCCCTGCATTCGCCACTGGTTTTATTTTATATTTATATACAATAAAACACTTATATAGTTAATAATATCATTCTACATACTTTCGACGAGAATAATTAAATTAAAGTAAAAGGTAATAAAAATAATTGCGATTCTTGTAATGTAATATGAAATATGAAAAAACACAAGTTATTTTACGTATTGAGATAAATAAATTGTAGTTGTTAATAGAATGATGAATACTTGGATAAAATTTGTAATTACATTTGTTTAGGTACAAATCTACATAGATAACTGTATTTTTAATGAAATCAGAAATAATACAATATAGTATATACCTAGTGAAACAAAATATTGCAACTATAAAAAACTTCAGTTAATTTAAATTTTAGAATCTGAGTAGAATGAAAAATTATGTGTTTTTACAATGACGATTTTTTTTCTCATGTGAATTTATATTCGTATATACAAAAATTTCGAATGACATATTTTTCGATTAAAATTTGCCACCATTAGGTTAGGTTAGGTTAGGTTAGGAGGTTATCTACCAAAATAATCGGATTTTAGAACTGGCCGAGTACAAAATATATATATATATATATATTAATAAACTTAGTAATTTTTAAGTGAAATTGTCTTCTGTAAACTGAAACTCCGTTCAGAATCTTTTTATTGAAGAAATTATTTATAATTTCTTTAAAATTTTACACACCCGCTAAATCACATTCGAGGGGTGAAGACTACCCATAGTTTGTCCACCTTTTTAAATACCACAGTGGTTTGATGTCAATTTTTTTTAGCTTTTAATCGTGTCATAATTTAAAATTTACCTTTTAGCTATATATCAATACAATTTTAATAATATTGTTCTTTGAAAAATAAATAAAATAAAATAAATTCAAAAGTGGCAAAAATTTAATTTATAAATATATACATACTTGTAAAGTAGGTAATACTGGAAGTCAGATTGCAAAGCCCTAAAAAATTACTATGTATGCTTATATGCACCTAAATTGTCCAAGTTTTCGGTAAAATATGCTCTTATATAAACATTATTTTAAAAAATCTGTTTAAAATTTAAAGAAAAAATAAAGGACCGTATTCTTTAGTTTTATTTCTACGAAGTTTGATGAAAATATTATTTGAATAAACTTGTTGACCAATCATATGACTTCTATCTAGTAAAATATGCTTTAGAAACAATTAAGTGTTGAAATATGCAAATACCTATTTGTCTAGTAAAACTCGTACAGGACAATCAACTGAAACATGTTCATGCATACAAATCCAAGCTCAACAGATATTTAGAGACAACTCTGATCGGAGCATTAATTAATACAGGACAATTTCGCTTAAAAGTTACATATAAAGTTTATTAATATAACAAAAAAATATTTTGTACTCAGCCAGTTTTATATCACAATATTAACGAAGAACTTAGAACATGAAAAAAAATATTTTAATGATAAAAGAAATTTCCAAAACTTCCGTTTTCACTATTCCAAAATTTTTTTCCCCCAAAATATTTGATCTATTATTATCTATATATATATATTTTAACTTTCATAAATTTTGGATTAAAAAAAGAAAAAGCTAGACATACTTCACACCGTGGGTATTCTTCGCTCCTCGGGTGGGATATTCTAGATGGGTGTATTGAATTTTAAAGAAACGATAAATCATTTCTTCAATAAAACGATTCTGAGTGGAACTTCAGATAATATACGACTATAATAGTCGGTTAGATATGTTTAACAAATAACTACTGTTATTTAATAGTGTTGGGTGAGTAGTGTATTTTATACAATTCGTTTCAAATCAAATCAAGTTGTAACATTGAGTAGTCGAACATTGTGTGTTTGTGTGTTTGTCAGGTAATGTCCTTATCCATAAAGTAACTGATCGAAACATTTAGACAATTATTTCTATACAAAAAAGTGTTTACGGAAGAAGAAAAATGAAAAATAAATAAATAAACATCATTGTAAAAATATAAGCATCTTCGCTTCACTCAAAATCTAAAATATAGTTCATAAGGTGTTTTGTCAAATTTTGAATAGTTTTTCCCGAGTTTTTGAAAAAAATATTGATTATTTCGAAAAATTATCTGCCAAAAGTACCACCTGAGTTATACTTCATAAATTTGCTGGTTGAATTTTTTGGACAAGTATTTCCATATGAAAAGTATTAACGAAAAAAAAAAAAGAAAAAATTGAACATCATTCCACTTCACTTCACTTAGAATCTAAAATACTAACATAGATAGATTTGAATTAATTAATAAATTATGCGTAAATAAAACTACAATTTAATGTGATGAAAAAAAAAATGAAAATTTATTACAATACAATTATCCAGAGTATTTAAATTCGTATGCATTAAATGTTTAATTTAATAACGCATGAGTATATTTCAAAACTGTAATTTTAATGTCTCTCATTACGTGATCCACACTTTTAAATCATTATAAAACAACTTTAAGTGTAATGCTTTCGTTTTCTTATGTCGGGAATAAATATGTAATGGTCTCGACAATTTTTCAACTAAACGAGGATAGAATGCATAGTTGTAATTATTTTTTTGTCACACCTGCATTGAAAATTTAATTTTCGATACAGGTAGATGCGATCGAAAGTGACTATTGTCCGTCCAGCGGGCGGAAAAATACTTTCCCGGCGAAGGGCCAAAAGTTACTTTACATCCCTCTCCATAGAAAAAAAAAGTGTCCAAGGAGCATTATTAATATATGAGGTTGAGCGGTAAAGTTACTTTAGAGCCCACTAACATAGAAAAATAAAGTTGTCCAAGGAGTATTATAAATATATGAGGTGTGACAAATAATAGTACGTTTGGATCGTGTGGAAATGCAATTTCAGTCTTGGGTGGCATGCGGCACGAGCCGCACATACTATTTTTTGTCACGCCTCATGTATTTATAATACTCCTTGAACAACTTTCTTTTTCCATTCTAACGGGCTGTAAAGTAACTTTACCGACCAACCTCATATACGTCGTCCACGACTGAAATTGCTCACTTCCCGCCCTTGCCACACAATATACTATTTAACCATGTCTTTTTATTCTTTATGACAATTATAATTATTCTACAGTAATATCTCCGAAGAAACCTTACGCAGGTTTAAACGTTCAGTCAATACAATGCATAATATTATTGTCATCGGGTATCGCATTTCCAAGTGTGCTCCATGCTAATCAAAAGCACAATAATTAGAGACACATTTCTAAGAGAACGGGCTAACTTTTTTTTCGAAACTTCGTGATTACCTACTACCCCGTAAAATATTTTAAAAATTCCTTTTACGTTTTACCAAATGTATAGTTTAACTTCTCGGTTAACTGAAAAAAAAAATGAAAGTTTAGTTACTATTTAATTTTTTAAATGCACCATATTTAGCCTCACCTCAAATATTTAATTAGTTTAACTCAATTAAAAATAGTGATGTTTTAAATTATCTGGTAAAATATAATAATCATGTTTTTTATTGGAAACAATTATTTTGAATAAAACATTTTTTATTTATTATATTTCATTAGAAGAAAGGTAAAAAATACACTTACTTACTCTCCCTACTTTCTTAATTTTAAATATAGATGATGATATTCAGCCACCCGGGTGGAAATCAGATTTTCCAGCCCCTTCAGGGAAAAGATTACCTTTTTACATTCTGAACGAAGTGAAAAAGCTAGTGTTTTTACATTGATGTATAGGTATTTTTTTTTTATTTTTTTTTTTCTGTAAACACTTTTTTGTATGGATCTACTTGTCCAAAAATTTCGAGCAGCAACTTTTTGAAACCGAATTTTCCTCATGTTAGTAATTTAGAGAAATTATTTTTTTAATTTCTTAATTCTCCATTTTATTTATTTTTTTTTTTTGTGAAAAAAATCCAAAATTTGACAAAAAAGACTCGGAAACTATCATTTTTTGATTCAAACTTCATGAAGATTTAAGATAGAAAATAATATGAGAAACATTTTGGCGTATAAAAATTTTGAAAATATGAAAAAAAAAAATCGGACATTTTTCTAATCCTTTTTTTCTTATTATTTTTTTTTTTTTTACTTTTCTTTATTTATTAGACAAAAAAAGTAAAGTATAGACAAGATAGCCAGACATACTTCGTACCTTGGATATTCTTCGCTCTCAGATACCCTTGAAGAAATGATTTATCATTAGATGTGTAGAATTTTAAAGAAACGATAAATCATTTCTTCAATATGACGATTCTGAACGAAGGAAGTTAATAATATAAAGAACAATAACAGTCGTCATTTTCAACACACCCACCAAGGGTATCTATCTCGAAGAGGGAAGAATATCCGTGATGCGAAGTATGTCCGGCTTTCTTTTCTATACTTTATTTTACTTTACTTTACTTTTTTTTTCACATGTATTATGAAAATACAAATATATATGAAATATATAAATATAAATATATATGAAAATTTTGATGAAAAGCTGATACGCTCAGTTTATAGGGAGTACTTCGATCTTTGTTCTCGAAATTGTGAGTTATTTATAGGACAGTGACAGTAGTTGCTCTTTAAACGTAAAAATGCAAAAATTTAGTGGGAAAATATGCATTATTCGATTTGTTTTACTGTTAATATAATGTATAAAATAATTTGCAGAAATTTTTACTTCTACGAGAATCAGTAAAATGTTAATAATAAAATCAATAGAGAATTTTTCAAAAATTCTACAACAACGATAAAATTGCTTCTAAGTCACAAATATAAGTTATTATTTTTATGACTCGGTAAGTAAACACATTGATCTCGCATATTTGTTTTGTTTTATGTATTTAATTTAATAACTGTCATTTCAACTGATAATTCTATGCATACATAATATATATTGTTATTTATACATCACTAAAAAAATATCAACACTTGGTTTAAAAAATATGACCTAAATAATGAAATTCTCTGTGACTCGATTTGATAAAAATTATTTAAAACTAAATAAACAGGAGGTTTTTTTGTTGTTACGTTTATGGAGTTATATTTCAATATTTTTTTTTTCGTTTATCAAGTCCCAAATACATTTAGTTTCTTTTTATGTCTTTATAGAAACACCTTTTCGCATAGATTTCGTTGTCAAAAAGTCTCATACAATATTTCCAATATAGATCCAAAATTCCATCTTGGTGGTACTTTAAAAGTATTTTTCAAAATTCTCAAAACTTGTTTCAAAAACAAAGAAAATTTGCTAAAAAATTTAGTAAAAACACAAAATATGTCATCATGAGATTTTCATAAAATCGATTTAGTAATAATTTTTCATTACTTTCAAAACTAATCCTAGGTACCAGAAACTTCAAATTTTTACCCATTGTCAACTATTCCTAAAGTAATATTGCTTAAATTTTGAAAATATTTTATAATGCCTCATTATAGAATAATTTAGGATAGAATGGAAAAATGTAACGATTGTTAAACATACTTAATTGACATATTAACAATTATTATAATTTATAATTAACTAAAATCGTTTTATTAAATAAACAGATTATCATTTCTTCAAAATTTATACATCCACTAAAAGTATTCCACATAAGGAGCAAAGAAAAATGCGAAGTATATCTGTTTTATTCTTTCTTCTGGTTCTTTTTTCACGCGTTTCAAATTTTACAACGATTTTGAGGCAGATATATTGCGGCTCTTTAAATATTGCCATTCTACAATCGCTCTTATCATATTAGCAAATCTTATACCGGTCAAATAATTTAAATTTTCTCGAAAATAAAAAAAAATTGCAATCGAGTTTTGAAAATATTGTGTGGAAACATTTCCGTAGTCGGAACGTCGAATCAAATTCATAATTGATATATAAAAAAGAAAAAAGAAAAAAAATACTATTTATAACGTTAACATTATGCTGCTGTTTTTTTGCACGTTTTTTATAGTAGCACTCTAAAATATCTTTTGAATTTATTTTAATAAACAATAGACTACATTTAACAACTTGTATTTTGTAAAAAAAAAAAAAAAGGTGTACCTTGCATTTTCCTCCTGTTCTAATGAACACATTACCTTTGTTGTCAAAACTAAAACAATCTTCCCAGTTTTTTTTTTTTTTTTTAATTTATATTCGGCTTTGCGTTCAAACACGAGTCGACAATTACGGAACGATGTGACTTGGGGGAGGGGAAGTGAATGTCCGGTGAAATATTTTATCGAGTCATTCGTCTCGAAAAAAAAAAACCCTCTGCCTACACGCGTGGACGGAGGCTACGCTACGGTGTCAACGGACGTGTAAATAATTATCGTCCACCGCGGTCGAGTGGAAACTTCCATTTCGACTTAGGACCCATTACTTCGGTTACAGCGCGGGCGGGTTGATTAAACGACGCGACGGGTTATTTTAGAGGCAGGTATCTACGGAAGGGAAATTTTCGCTCGATCAATTTCGAGACTGTTAACACTGAGGCTGCGATACGGTGATAAATCGATGACACGACGACGAGTAAATTTAAAATAACGGGGGTAGTCGTGTCGTTCGAATATTGTACAATACACGCGTACGCCGTTATTGTTATTATATACTATTATTACATTTTTTTTTCTCTTCTTCCCTCGGCTCGTGGAACGTCATAGTTTGAAGGTATTAGAGGCACGCGTTCAAGCGATTAAATCGAGAACTGTCCATTGATCTTCTCGCCGGTTTAACTCCACGCTTTAGGGGGCACAATATTCGATTCGTTTGATGTGCAACGGAAATATTCGCATGGCCGTTTTATCTCGACAAACGGTACGTATAAAAGCCTCGGGACTATCCCCGCAAACCATTCGCTTCCGTACGAGTATTGTACTTGCGAAATTCCCCATCCGAAATGTTGTATCTTCGCCGTTCTCGATGGTGACGTCGTCGTCCCGACGGTGCTGGGCATTAGCGTAAAGTGACCATACGTCCTATTTTATACAGGATTGTCCTTTATTTCGGCTCTGTGTTCTGTTGTCCTGACAAACTTCTCTCAGGACCCTTTTTGTCCCGTAATTTCAAGTCTGTCCCATATTGATCCAGTTTTTTGACTTATTGTTGATTTAAAATTTTTGACATTTTTGAAATAAAATTATTGAATAAAATAATGTAAGAATCTAGAAATCTTTTGAATACCATTAGATCAATTATAATCGTAAAATGAATTAACAAGTTTTTTTTAGAAAGTAAAGTATACAATATGCATGAATAAAGGATTTGAAGACGTTTTAAAAAGTATCAATTTAGTTTCATTATGTTATTTTATGTTTTTCAAAATAATATTTTTATGTGTTAAAATTTAATCTACCAATATACGTAGTTTAAAAATTATTCTTTTGGCACGATTCAAAAACATATACGTATATATATATATATGTAATAAATACTTATTTATTTAAAAATATTATGAAAAATATTTTTGTCCTGTATTTTATTTTCTTAAATATGGTCACCCTACATTAGCGCAACTTGAAAAACATTTTTGGTGGAGCTAACATGTTAATTTCATTGATTCAGACCGCCAAAAAGGCATTAACCTTATGTAATTCCCGAAAATTCTGATGGGGCTTTGAGTAGTTTTGAGGGGGCTTAGCCCCTCTAGCCTCCCTCTAATTGCGACTATAGTGCTGGGCATGAAAAAAATGTCTAGTCACGACGACTCCTGCGGTATACGATTTGTTCACCACGTCGACTACTGCAAATTTACGGGCAGATCCAGGTCCGATTGCGTCCCAGACATCTGTGACCCGATTGCGTTCTGACACACAGTGTTCACAAAACAACTTATAAATACCTAATACAAAAAAATTATAAAAATAGAAATACAATACAAATTTTTATTATTACACATTATTTAACAATATCTTAATTTATAAATATTAGTCAGTCTTTGAACATTACAGCTAAAATACAGATAAGTAAATATCATATTGACATCAATACAGTCAAGTCATAATAGTATTAAAATAATAAAATACCCATTAGTAGAGCATAACATTTTAAAATGCATATAAAGGATAAAAGGATATAATTATAATGATTTACAATAAATTTATTACCTATATAATAATACATCATATTATGTTGTGCCATATTTAATCATCTAATCGAATAAAGGCATGCGTTTCACAAAAATAATTTGAAAATACATTAAATTTATAATGTTCTCTAGGTAAATAGATAAGTTTTTTTTCGTGTTGTTTTTATAAATTCAAAATAATACATATTTTTATATTTTTAAGTTTTTCAAACAAAATATCGATTACGTTTAAGAATATTTATTATAATTATTAATGATAACATTTTATATTGGGAATCGAATAATGAAAGTCACTGTGCATTTATCATTATTGATATATTATCTAGCTGTTAATTATGTAAGACATCTTGAATGCAATCGAGCAAATTATTTCGTTTTTATATGCAAAGAAATCTATATTTTTTACCTGTTATGTACAAACCACAATTGAAATAAGAAAATAGAAAAAAGGTGACTTTGGGCCGCAATCGGGCAATCCATCTCGTTTCGACTCCGCTAGTGCTTTTTAAAATTTTTTATACCGTGATTTTTAACAGAAATTATATTTATTCTTTTCCGAATATTTTTAGTACTGCGTTTTTCAAAACTAACTCAATTCGCACAATTATTTTATTCAATCAAAATACCGATCTCTTCCTGAGAATATAATATGCTTTTTAAATTTCTAATATTATTTTTCCTATTTTGACCATCGATACCGTCTATTTGGCTTTAAATTTCCCCCCAAAATGTATGGTTTTTCCACTTCCTTTCGTTGTGCATTTCCCCTAACTTACTCTGTATTATTTTGATGCCATACTTTTACCCTTCAATGCCAAATGTCTTAGGTAACAGATACAGCAGGTAGTTTCATTTTGCAATTATTTACTCTAAATAAACTACTTTGTGTGTGTTAGAGTTTTATATTGCCAATACAATACGTTGTACATTGTTTTTGCTCTGAATATTATTATTAACCCACAGTATGTATTGGTAATGAATAATGATTCCCAGTAGGTACACGTAAAATCCATTTAGTTTATCTTGCGGCACTTTATGGAATTGGTAAGACTAAATTGTCGTGGCATTAAATAACATTAATCTAGAAAAAATGTTCGGTAACGGTATTATCGTGTACATACATGTATCACGAAACGACTATAACAAAGACCCGTGTTAATGACTGCATTTTAATATCTAAATCTCTCGTGTTATAAGTTGAATATTACAAAAAATAAAAATAATAAAGTTTTGTTCATTGTTTGTCATTATTTTACAGGAATTTAAGAAAGTTGTATCACACTCGCTACAGAATGACACAGAACAGCAACTGAAAAAACTTTATGTGGACCGATGTAAACGTCTGCCGGCGTTCGGTTGCAACATTTATCCCGTCAAAGAAGTACAACGTGGTAGGACAAAACCCCAGGTATGTAACAAAAAGCTAAATAAGTGTTTGAATTACGGCATTATTAACCTATTGTAAGTTCTTGCGGGTTTATAATTGAAAATATTAACAGGTCAAAATGGTATAATAATTATTTTTAAAGGAGTATTTAATTAATGCTTATTTTTAATTATTTTTCAATAATACAAAAGATTATGAGCTCAATGTATACAAAACCATTAATACATAACAATAAAAATTGTAAAATTATACAATTAAATAGTGAGAAGGAATGAAGGATTCTCATTGAATGGCCTCATCATCCGCGTGACAGGCGCGTTCCTTGAATAGTTGATGGAGCAGCGATGTGTAATAAAATTAGAACTCTTTTGGATGTTTCGGATTGAGACCCTAAAGTTTATTAGTGCAAGCACAGAAGGAGAATCGACAGAACCAGAACTAAGTTTTTGTTGGAATAAAATGTTATGAAACTCACGACGACCAACTGAGGAAGGGGAGTTTAAAAAATTAAGAGCAGAAATGCATTCATGAGAAAGGAAATTAATTTTGAAAAAAACTTAAAGTTTTTGTAATTTTCACATATCAAATTTACTGTAGTGCTTAATTTTCTTGAAAAAGTTATATAAATATTAAAATTAATTTATTTCAATTGATCAAATAAAATACAAGCTGTACATTATAACAAAGCGCGTGGATTTAAATGTATTTAAAATTCGGAAAATGTATATATATTAGATGTATGTATTTATTTTTACCAAAAATATGTAATTAAAAGTTAAAATATGCAATAAAAATTCATAATTTTATAATATAACGAAAAAAAGTCACCACGTCTCAACATTTCGTTTTTCACAGACTTAGCTAAAGATTAATTTGTTTATTTTCTGATGACCTACATATTTTTATATACATATAATATGATATGTATTTAATATGCCTAATTATTTTAAATGTATAAAATATGTAATATAAGTAAAGTAAACAACGATTAAAGGTTTAAAATTTTTAGACTATAATTATTTAGAACAGATGCAGTTTATTGCGCATGTCGGTATATTGATAATCTGAAATCATTTTTTAGTACTAACTTATTAAAAAAATACAGAATATTAAATAAATAATAAGCATTAAAATAAAATTAAAAACAATATAATCTCAAATTCAATATAAATGAAACAAAATTGTTGTACATTTCACAGCATTTATTCAATGATAATAACTTCCGGGTTTACAATTATTGGTCTTTAAAATAGGTATAGAAAAAAAAATGCTAGTATTATTGTAAAACTAATAACTATATTACTTTTCGCGTGACATTAAAACCTGTATTTATTTCGTTTCTCAACGCATTATTCGTTAATAGTTGGTACGGCAATAGAATTTTGATCATGTAATTTACGAATATACTCCTTCGGAGTGAAGAAACATAAAATAACAGTTTACTAAGTACATTAATTAATTACGAATTAGGTACAATTTTAACCCCCAATCATTCGAAAAACATTCGACTGTGATATAATTATTAATCGATTGTCGTGTGACGCAGGGTATATTCTTAGAATTATGATCAACAGCGCAATAGCTCATTTCCACTCCCCCCCCCATTCAAAATCCCTAGCACACTACCTCCTTTCTAAAAAATTTAACTAAAATTTTTATTAATAAATATACTAAACATTATGATGAATAATGTAAATTTAAATTTA
>JAIPRM010007323.1:0-17341 GCA_025469315.1 Stegophylla sp. TES_Ste_2020 | reverse complement strand
CGCTTCATCAGTGTGCGGGATTTCCATAAATGACGAATGTTTTATTTTTCATTAGTCACAATAAAGCAAGTTTAGTCGCTTTAAGTCGCTTTAAAGCAGTTTTGCTTTACCAGTGTGCGGCCGGCCTTAGTCTTTCCACTTAGTTCTGTCCTATATACAAAAGTGAATATCCTAAGGTGAATATCAATGATAAAACCATCACTAAGGCTGGATGATTTCCTCTTTCTACTTTTTGAATTTTTTTGGCAGCTTCCCAAGAGTTGTGAGCATAAACTCTATCATTTTGGCGGTTAAATTTTTCTTCTTCCGTAAAATTTTTTTTATCTATAAAGAATTTTAATCTGTGACCATTATTAGCGTACTGCTGAAGTAACTTCTTCGCTCTTGTCGCTTTAATTTTACATAAAGCTTCTGTCAACTGTTAACCAGTAAGCAACAAGGCCAAGGTTTTCTTGGCTTTGTTGTCTTCTTTCATTATGCAAGATATGATTCTTAGTTGAATTTTCGTTTCTCGAGCCATTATTTTTTGTTTGCGGAGTGAATTTCTGTGAATTCTCAGTGCGACAGCTTTAATTGCTGTATTCGTCCTTGTTTCATGTGGCCGTCCACTGCTAAGTTTATCATCAATAGTATTCAACTCGTTAAATCGTTTAATGGTCCAATAAAAATTTCTTTGTTTTATTAAGTTAAAAATCTCTAATGTACTTTTATTACACATAAATAACACAATAACTGCAATATGATTTTCTTTAATACCTCATTCCATGTTTACTACGTGATGTGAATAACCGTACTAACTAAAAATAGTAGATAAGACATTTGGTTAAAATTATATTTGACAACAAAGTCATTAGTGGTATTGTAAAATATTTATAGAACAACTAATAAATAGGGATAGAACTTAGGGCACGACTAAGTATTATTAAATTGTTACTTGATTATCCTAATTTTTTTGCCATTATTATATAGGCTTTATCACAAGAAATTTTTTAAATATTTAATTTATAAAATTTCTTAGACTAAGTATGCAAAATCATGATCAGTAGAATTGACAATTTAAGATGTATGTAATAATATCAACTATAGCTATGTTGTTTTTGTGATGTAGGTAACTAAAAAACTTTTTTTCTGGTAACACTTTTTCATATGAAAATACTTGTCCAAAAGTTTCAACCAACAACTTTTAGAAATCAAATTAGGTTTTTAGGTTGTACCTAAGAAAGGTTATTTTTTTGAAATTCTCAGTAATTTTCTGAAAATTTAGGAAAAACCACACAATTTTTTATAAAAAAGACTTAGAAACCAACATTTTTTGATCCAAACTTCATGAAAATTTCAACATAGGTATACAAAAATATGAGAAATATTTTGCCGCAAGAATATTTTAAAAATGTGAAAAAAACATATTTTCATAACGCTTTTTTTTTTCTCATTAATTTCTTTATCCTTTTTTTTATTTATTAATTGAGCCTGGAACTTAATGACCTAAAAACATATAAAATATGTACTAAGAAAAAAATGGGTAAAATGACATTTTAAATTTATATTTTATATTTATTCTTTACACTTGAAAAAAAAATTACTAGGAATAATCTTGTATGAAATTTCTTCTTTTTTCGAAAACATTGTAACTACTACTGTAAATGTATATTTTCTATACAGCATACTCTTGATTATCCATATTCATGGAATACAATGTACATAATGTAAGAAAACAGAAAATAAAAACAAAATATTAATCAGTGTAATTGTGTTGCTATAGATGATAACCCGATAATGCGGTTTGTACATTAATTGCATTTAATAAAGTCGGATATTATTGTTCTTTTATAAATGCCTATACATTACAGTGGTTAGCACCTCAAGGGTAGAGTTATATTTCAGCTCGTGTAAAACTGAATGAACGTGGTTAATATCAAAATAATTTTAGTTCTAATTTTACTCTGTCAGGATACCTTATTCCTTGAATAAGTGAAATACAGATACGTACTAACTTAGTATCTGCTTACACTCTACATGTATATTATCTTCAATCGTCATTTTTCAAATAATTTTTACAAAAATAAAATAAAATACAAATAAATGTATAAAAAATAAAAAAAATAAAAAAATGACCCTAAAATACTAAAAAATATAGCAAAAAACTTGCAAAAAATGCAAAAAAAAAAAAAATTGACCCCTAAGATTCTATAATTCATAAATCAAATTTGTTTAAAGAAGAGCAACACATTGGAGTAAAAGAAAAAAAATGCAAATGCATCAAATTCCAGGCCCTATTTAATAGATGAAAAAAAGTAAAGTTAAATATAGTAAAATAATGTAAAGCAAAGGTAAGTAAGTTGCAGACAAGAAAGTCAGACATTTTACAATGATGTTTATTATTTTTTTTTTTTTTTCTAGAAAAATTTTTTCGTATAGAAATACTTGTCCAAAAGTTTCGATCAGTATCTCTATAGAACCGGAATCATACCCAGATGACACTTTAAAAAGGTCATTTTTCCAATTTCTTAATACTTTTTCAAAAAACGGGGAAAAACATTCAAATAATTGACAAAAAACGGCAAAATACACAATTTCCGTAAAATTGAAAATTACGTTTTGACATAACTTCTAAAATAATGCAGCTAGGGACTTGAAATTTTCATCAACCACTAAAAATAGCTACGAGAATATTTCAAAAAAATTTTTTGACTAAATTCGTTAGTTTTACCTACAATTACGCACTTTAACGTACATATACGAAAATTGGCCAAACCGATTATTTTGAAATTTGGTGCCTAGATAAAGAATTTCATTGTGAATATTTTGGTTCAATAAAATTCTTACGAAGGAATAATTAAACATTTTACAAGGGTTCGATTGGAAAAAAATCGGAGAAAATATAGAAAGATATTACGAAATATCTATAAACGTGTTATAAATTTTTGCTGAAGGTTGATAATGCTTTATTGCATCTTATGTATTTTTCGACGCTGAATACGATGGTGTGAATTAAAATCCACATGCAACAATAATTTTCTAACTATTTTATTCTATTTTGAAAATTCAATATTTTCGGTTATTATACTAAATACCTACTATTTCACCTACAAGGTCAAGCTAAGTTTTGTGGCATAATAGTAGCGGAACCGGCTTCTTACGCGATAGTACCGGGTTTGATTCCACCCCGGCACTCCAATTTTTTGCATTTTTTTTTTTTTTTTATATATCATTAACTTCCTTTGTTCAGAATCGTTCTATTGAAGAAATGATTTATCGTTTCTTTAAAATTCAATATACCTGTCAAGAGAATCTTACTCGACGTGCGAAGCACTAACGTTTTTGTATTTTAATATTTAATTAATATTTAAAGCATTTATTGAAAGGAATTTACTTAAATTGTTATCATAAAAACATAATTTTATGTAGATCTCCACGTATGTAAATATGCTTGCATAAAATTTTCAGCTTATAAAACAAGAAATTTTTAATTTTATAAAATTATTATTAATGTCATATTTTTCAAAATGTTTGAACTAATTTTTTTTTAAAACAATAGGTAACTCTAAGCTCTATTCAGATATTTTATAAAAATTGTGTACTGCCTTAATCTTCATTTAAAATTTTAAAATAGTTAGAATATTTACTAATTTTGTTATTTTATAATTAATAATATTTTTTTAATATTAATCTTTTCCTAGGCTCTAAATTTACCGAAAGCTTTTAGAAACGGTCAACTTCATGCATATAAGTTGTTGTGTCAGATGACATTAGATAATAGAGATATGCCTCAAGAACAAAAATATGTTACACAATTTTTTAAAGTTCTACATAATGGGTTAACTTCTAATGATCAAGTAACTATAAGTGTATATACATTTGTATTTTACCTAATTAAATTATTATTTTTTTAATTTTATCGTAGGAGATTGTTAATACAATATTAAAAAATACTGGATCTGAATTTTTTTCACATCAACTACCTGGTTTTACATTACTAACTTTAGATTTTGTGCGTGCTTGCAATGAAGTTTTAAGTGACACCAATGTGATTATGGTAATAATATATTTTATTTTCATAAAATAAATTTAAAATAAAGTTTATATTTCAGGAGTCTTGACTCTTTATCATAAATATTTACTCTTGTATTATTTTCACAATTTTATGATTTGTTGTTATTGCAGGCTCCCCGTGCTGAAGCTGTTTCTATATTGGGATCTTTGTTAAGTTTTCCATCAAATCTTACTAAAGTGCCATACCTTGAACCAGATTGTCCACAATTTAAAATAACTTATTGCCCTGATATTAAAGTAATTGGTGTAACACTTTATATCTTGTTCAATATTTTTTATATTCTGCATTAAATTATTTTATAGAACACAGTCATAGCAATTATGTTAAAAGTTGCTAAAAGAGAACCTTCTGGATTAGCAAGATGTATTTCTTTATCAAATTTGGGCATATTTGTTTGCCAGGAATTAAGTAACAATAGTAAACATCCTTGCATTAAAGAAGCAATCATCACTTTGTTATTAGCCTTGAGAGTAATTTTTATTGTTGTTTAATATTTTATTTAATATTTTTATTCAATTATAATTTTCTGTTTCCAGTTTAAAAACGAAAAGATTTCCCAAGTCGCTTGTGATAATATCATGTTGCTTTGTGACTATGTGCCAAATCTTTTAAAGTATTATCCAGATATACCACCAAAAGTGCTTGAGGTAATATTTACTTTTTTAATGCAATTATGTTTTATTTATTTATTTTATAAAATAATAAATGAAAATGCAATAATTTGTAGATTCTATAAATATTGTTAATATTTTCTAATTCACTAATATACTTTTATTTTATTGAAGGTATTGGCTGCCACTCTTTCAAATATGTTACCAATAGGTGATAGAAATAAACGTTTATTAACGTCTTTAGTATTTTGCTTGGCTGAATGGACAATGCGTATACCAGTGCCAATTTTATTAGAACTACGATCTAAACAGAGTTTGTCAATGACCGTGTTTATGGTATACATTTTAGGAATTTTAATTTATTGTTATTTGATGAAAACTTGCAACATTTACAAGTTTTATTAGTTTATCAAAACTTTTTTTATAATATTTATTTTGTCTTAAGGTTATTGATGCTCTAAGCAGAAATTGTAATGATAAAACAATTGAATACTTAAAGAGAGCAACAGAAATTAATTTAGAATATTCAAATGAGTTCACATATGATATTACATTAGACAATTTAAAATCTGGAGACTCAAAAAACAATAATATGTTTGGGGAACATGTAATGAGTCCCACTCATCTTAATAGCACACGACACTCACTTCAGATAGCTACGAAAATGGTTAGTACTGAAATATAAATATAATTTATAATAAAAAATTTTAAAATTATTTATGTAAATACATGGTGTTATGTTACACATTACATGTATTTGTATAAAATATATACCTAACAATAAATATATATATATACGCGTTACACAGTGAAACCTGCCCTGTGTGGAAATTTTTAATTTTGTGTGTATTTGTGTGGATCCCTGAAAGGTTTAGATTCACAGTTAGACGCTTTAGTTGGTTTTTTAAAAAAGTTAAAACAACAAAATTTTTGTTTACATGTTACATAATTCATTGAACTTAGTAGTCATAATCAACACAAAGCCAAAACTAACACACCATTTAGTTGAAATTTTCAGGGTAATTCCGTACCACCATTTAGGGGTACAATAAGAAAGGATTTTCTAAAATTTGCATTTTTTTCATAGGGTTGACACAATATAAAATGGTGTTTTATAATATATTGAATTATGTAACCGCAGTTACATAATAGTATAAAGGTTTAATCTTAGAAATGGCTAAATCCACTCTGAAGGGATTTGAATGGGCCGGTAAAGTACTTTGATAACCATGACAACATGATGATCTGAATGAATATTTTTTTTTTCTGTTTGTCCTTTGTGCATTTTTATACTATTTATCCGATCATCATCATATTTATATATTTAGATTCGTTATACCAGCAAGAGTAACAGGCTATTCCATTTTCTGAAATTTACATTATATAAAAGAGTGCATAATATATGATTTCACATTTAAATAATTTGTTTAGAGTTTGCAAAAATCCAGACTTTATTAAAAAAAACCCAATCTGGTTGAAATTTTCCAATTTTTTTTCAATAAAAACCCCAAAAAATTAAAAACCCACTGGGTTAAATTTGATGTATTTTTTGTATTTTGGCTGTACTATTTTTTTACCTTATCAGTAAATAATGGAATATTTTGGAAAAAATATTCCATTTTCCATTAACATTTTCTCAGTATCTAACTTAAAAGTTAATGAATATAATAAATTAATATTAATACATTTATTTTGTAACTATCTTAATAGATAATAAACCATTTGTTGAATCATTTGGGTCAATTTCCCATGTTAATTGGACCAGGAAGGTTGTGTTCTATGGTATCTGAACATGATGACACTTTAAATTCTATTACCGAACAACTAACAATCGACATATTTTCTGTACCTAGTATACAGGTACTTTTTTTTATATTTATGTAAATTATATGTCATGTTTATTATTGGTATAATTATATTTGCATCTTATTTATTCTCCAGTTCTTTATATCTGTTACAAACATGTTGGCTATGTCGATAATCGAACTACCTGCTTTAGAGCAAATACCTGGTGGAGGTATTACTGCAGGTTTAAGAACAGGCTTAAATCAAGTCCGTGTTATACAACGTGATTTAGTTGGAAAATCCTGTTGGGATATTTCTCCATTGTATTGTAGTCCCAACTGTATACACGACAGAGGTAAGCCTTATAATATTAAGTAGTATGTAATATTCAAAATTAGAATTAATATTAATTAGAAATTAATATTTGTATTGCCCATTCCTTTTAGATGAAGATTTATTTATAACCAATTCTGTCAATAAAAATACAGAAGGTGAATCTAATCAAGAAGAATCAATAATCGTAACGTATACCACAAATTATCAAAATCAGCATACTATACGCCATCGTGCACCTGAGTTATTGCCAACATTTGATAATTCTGCTGATGATCTTGATAATTTAGATGATGTATGTATGATGTAGTTTAAATTTTATAGATAGAAATTGTTCCATAAACTTTTACTTAATAATCTATGAGATAAATTTTACATAAACTTGTTTATAAAAAAAAAAAAATTTCTTATTACATTAAAAATGATTATTTATTTATTCTTTTGAATAGTATAATTGTTCATTGTCTAGTCTCTTTTGTAATTCTTTAATTTAACCCATAAAGCAGTTTTCTATGTTTGATTTTGTTGATAATTATTTAAACTACGCTGTAAAATAATAAAATAATAATTATTTTGTATCCATCTTCGTAAAATTACTTTAAGAAGAAAAAAAAATAAAAAGTTTTAATAATTTTACAGTAAATTTGCTTGGCTAAATTGTTCACATATGCTGATTATAATCAATTACAAAAATCAGTATAATGTTTTATTACAGTTACTTCAATACATTGGTTATACAAGTTCTGAATGTCTGGAAGACATGGAAATATTACTTAATAATCCTGCAGTTAAATCTCCTATGAGTTCACAGTTGGAACAAGATACTATGAGTACAATTTTAGGCCAGAGGTTCTTGGATAACAATTATGCAGAGAAATTGAATTCTTTGCATTATAGTTAGTAAGTTTAATATTTTTTTATATGTACTATCTTTTGATGAATTATAATTATTTTAAATATTGAATCTAATTTAATCAAAGTATGGAGAAACGACCTCAAAGCAGTTCACACAAATCTCCATTTCAAAATGGCCGTGCTCTGTTTTCTGAATTAGGATTTACAGGCTGGGACCAAAGACGACAAATTTACCAACTAGAACGCAATGAAAAGGTCCTGAGAGAATTACGCGTTCTTGACGCTCAAGTATGATTACATAATATATTTCTAGTAAATCAATATGACTGATTACTATTACTATGACTGGGAAATAATTTGTTACTTTACTTGGTTCAGTGTTGTAGGGATACTCATAAAATAGCCATAATTTACGTGTCTGAAGGCCAAGAAGATAAGTTATCTATCATATCCAATACTGGTGGTAGTCAGGCTTATGAAGATTTTATTTCAGCATTAGCATGGGAGGTAAAAATTACTAATATTTTGTGAAAAAAATGTGATTGCATGAATATAATATGTATTATTTCAATTATAGGTGGAATTGGAAACACACAATGGTTTTATGGGTGGATTACAACGTAATAAAACTGCTGGAACAACAACTCCGTATTATTCAACATCATTCCTTGAAGTCGTATTTCACGTAGCTACTCGAATGCCTACTACGTCTACGCAAGAAGCATATATTCAAAAAGTATGTTCTGAAGTATATTTATGATTATCCTATGATTCATATACTAATTTTTATTTGTTATTAGGCAAGACATTTAGGAAATGATGAAGTGCATATTGTGTGGTCTGAACATTCCAAAGATTACAGACGTGGCATTATTCCAACAGAATTCTGTGACATTCTTATCGTTATTTACCCATTGTCAAATAACTTGTTTAGAATACAAGTCAATAGAAAACCAGAGGTTAATAAAATTTTTAAGTAAAATTATAAATATTATATATTACATACATTAACTGATATATTTTAACTTGTTTAGGTACCATACTTTGGACCATTATACAATGAAGTTATTGTTCAAAAGTCTATATTAGCTAACGTTGTACGATGTTCAGCAATTAATGCTTCATGTGCAAAACGTAGTATGATACCATTCTACCAACAATAGTATGTTAATAATAATATAGGTTTTAAGAACTAAATTTATGGTATTTTAAAATTTTCAATCAAACTTAAATATACATTTTATAGTTATGAAGAGAGGTGGCGATCATTGGACATGATTATGAAGAATTACAAACACTCTAGCACTTTTGAAGAATTTATTTCAAACGTTTACTCACCAGTGCAAACTATGTCACCATTCCAACAACCTTACAATAAAAATGTTTCAGGTATTAGTTTATATTGTATTACTGTTTGTATGTGCATTCTTTACAAGAAAATTTATTCATTTTAGAAAAGTACAAGTCTGAAGATTACACATTAAATCCATCTTCATCTAATTTAGCTGCTGCACTGATAGACTCTAACCGAAATAAAAATTCTAAAGGTAACCAACGCAAAAATATGAGCTTTTTTCATTAAATTAATTTAAAAATTAATCTGACATTAGTTGGCATTTACTAATCAAAATACATAGTTGTACATAATATAGGGTTGTCAATAGATTGGTCCAAGAAGAATGGGGCTGATATGGATGTGTTAATATCAGCTGGGATATCACCTAGGCCCCACAAGAAATTAACTTCACATCAGAATCTTGTGCGATAGCATTGTTGAAATTAATGGTACAGATATTTTCATTTTTGAGCGTTCGTTGTTAACTTGGCATGACTATATATCACTTAACTATTATGAATTGCACGGATTTATTTTATTTTTTGTCATTGTAGATTTGATCATTGGGTCACCTAATATTTTTTAAATTTATCATATTACGTTTGTCTAATTATTCATTGATTAATTATTATAATTCCAAATTATCAATAAACTGTGTTCATTAGTAAAGTTTCAAAAATTATGAAACTGTCAAGGAATTAACAACATTAAGTTTTATTTCTTTTAATATCCGTATCATTTTGTAATATATAGTATGTTATATGTTATAATATATTATAGCATGTTTATAGATTATGCATTAGTATAAATACTTAATATGCATTCTGTTTTTTTCATTCATCTTGACTTATCCAGATTAGTTGTTTTTAAAATATATTTTTTCTTCTATTTAATTGTTTTGTTTTAATAAAATTAAAACAAAATAATATTATGAAACTTCTAACTGTATAGATATTCCTAATATAATTCTGTTCAATAGATAAAAATAATATATATATATATTTTAAAAATCAGCTATTTTAACTTGTGATTTCTGACACTCATATCAGGGGTCTACACATTGCCCTTTCTAATTATACACGTTTTTATATTATCTATATAATATCGTAGATAAAAATACTATAAGTACGCAAAGCGCAATTGTATCGTTTTATCACTTCTAAATTTGTATGCATTTGAGTCACCATAGGCGCTCTATAGCTTGGGCTGATGTAGATAATGTTCATCATGATTAAAGACAGAATAAAATATATTGGAATGGTTATCTTTTCTATGGGTAAACTGTAAACTTATTGCTTGAAATCCATTTTTTTTCAGAAATACTGCGTTAACAGTTATATCCATAAGCATTGCGTATCTATAGTGTATTTAATCTATGATAATATACACACAGGGGTGGACTGGTTCATGTAGACCAGCTTGGGAAATGAAGTTAAACTTAGTTCATAGCTGATATTTCTTTACTAAATTTTATTACATATTTGAGAACAATGAACATTTTAATTGAAATTTTATTTATAGTCCTATACTGTTTATACCGGTATTGTTACAGTTAATAAAATTATAAAATATTAATTTAAACAAAGATTATGGGATTACTTTATTTATTAGACTGAGTTCACATGTTGATTAAATCAAACACAAAATTGTATATAAAGTGTCATTACTGTGATCAATAATTTAGTATTTTAATACACAGTTGTAATACTTTTGTAAATTTTTAATGCATAAATTGCCACATCTCCCTCCCCACAAAAAGACAATAACTGAATTTTTACAATTTTTCAGGAGAACTGAATAAAGTTCCATACATGAATTCAATTCGTATTCTGTTTTTGATATTATTTGTAATAGTTATTTTTTTATATTTTTATTGTAGGATTTGTATAAAATTAATTACTGTTTGTTAGTTAATAATTTTATAATTAATAATGCTTTTTTTATCAGAATTGTAGTCTTTGGCTTAACTAAAAATTATTTTTAATCTCAATGGTTAAAAGAGGTTACTTCCGTTTTTGTGGGAATATAGAGAAACTATGCTTTAACAAAATATTATGTGATAGTTAAGAAAAATATGTTAAAAACGTAGAGGTTATTTCTGTTAAAAATTATTAATAAGTTTTAATATTTTTATGTCATTTAATAAATCAAATTAAAATACGTAAAAGAAAATTGGTTCAACCGATGTATTTGGAGCTTGGTACATATATAGAGAATTTCATAACAAATATTATGGTGCCATATCATTTCTAACGTACTAAGAATTAAACATTTTACAAGGGTTTGATTAATAAAACGGAGAAAGTATGGACAAATCATTATGATATTTCCAATTAAGACCCAAAGGTTGATAGGTAATATTTTTTCGTTATCGTATGTATTTTTCGACGCTGAATACGATCATGCCGTGCGCCTATTGTGTAAATATCATAGAAGCGCGATGTAACTTGAGAAACTGCGGCTAACGGGTGGCACAAGACGAGCGGGTGTCGGGGGCCACGTTGCGCTGACTATAGTACAAATTATGATAGAGTGCATAAATGTTGATTTACGATAGTTGGAGGCACTTTATTTTATTTTATTTCATTGTAATTTTAAATATTCGTTAGGGTATTCATTAGGTGTATGTGATTATATGAAAATCAATTTTCGTTTTTCGTAAATTTTGTATGTAACAAAATAATTTATAGTTTAACATTTAACTTCAATTCTTCAAAACTGATAATTATTATTCTGTATTAATGGAAGCTAATACAACGTCATTACTCCGCTCAGAATCGTTCTATTGAAGGAATTATTTATCGTTTCTTTTCTTTAAAATTCAATACACCCGTTAAGAGTATCTCATCCGAGATGCGAAAAACACCCCCAAGGTTGTGGGGTGTTCTTTTTTTTCTTTCATTTTTCTGTGAACATTTTTGTATAGAAATACTTGTCCAAAAGTTTCGACCAGCAACTTTTTGAAACCTGATTTGTCTTTAGTTAGTACTTTATAGAGGTTGTTGTTGGAATTTCTCATTTCTTCAATTTTTTTTGGGAAAAAACTACCCAAAAGTTGACAAGAAATACTCGGAAACCATACATTTTTTATCCAAACTTAATTTTGAAAATATGAAAAAAAAATTTGGACTTTTTTTTAACACATTCTTTTTCTTATTAATTTTTTTCCCTTTTCTTTATTTATTAGATAATAAAAAGTTATGTAAAGTACAGACAAGAAAGCCGGACATACTCCGTACCTCGGATATTCTTTATTCTTTGTTTTTCAATTTAGATACTCTTGGTGGGTGTGTTGAAAATTACGACTATTATTGTTCTTTATATTATTAATTTCCTTCGTTCAGAATCGTCTTATTGAAGAAATGATATATCGTTTCTTTAAAATTCTACACACCCACCAACAGCATCTGACCAGAGGATCGAAGAATATCCGTGGTACAAATTATGTCCTGCTTTCTTGTTTATACTTAACTTCACTTTACTTTTAAATATATATATATATATAATATATATACAATTACAAAATGTCGAAAAATGTGTTGAGCTGTTTTGTGAAAGGGTTTGGGGAGCATCTTATATTGAAATCTGAAAATAAAATATTATTTTCCAATCTCAGTGATGTTGCCTATGGTGTATGCAATTAAACAATTTTTAGTAACAGAACATTTGAATACTGCAAATCATAATCATGTAGTAAATTATTGGTAAAAAAATAAAATAAAAACAACGTCACTGACTAAAAATACATACAAGAAAAGTTTAATTAATTGAGTATTATATCTGTATAATTTTTTTAAAATTTATATTTACAATTATTTTTGCATGTATGTACTGAAGTAAAGATATATTTAATATATTTTAAAGCATATAGTCGCATATTTTGTTATTTATGTATGCATATTTTAGTTAAATTTTGGTTATTAACATTGGATCTCTAGAAATAACTCACCTAATTCAAACCTTCTCTTACTAGAACTCGTAGCTATGTAGGTGACCTCCTATATGAAATCACTTACACTTTGCCACTTTTCAAAAATCCTGCTTTTAACCCATTTTCCTATTAATTTACCAGGCGGACCCAGGACTCTAAAATATTTCTTTTAGAAAAGCGTAAAGTTATAACAGACATAATGTGTACAAAAGTTGTAGGAAGATATAATTTTTAGCCTATTTGTTTTTAATTAAAAAATTACTTCCGTGAAATTTGTTTAGAAAAAGGTAAAAATGCAAAATTAAAGCTTTGTTTTTCTAGTCCTTCATGTATTGTACAAATGACTATCAAGCTATTTAAGGAAGCATTTTTTTAGAGCACGTAGAATACAGTTTGATTTTGAATGGCAATTTTTGGAGAATTTGTATGTTTGATATCGTTGTTTAGAAATATAATATACAACTACGCATTGGCAATGTAGATTTAAAAACATCTACGTTTTATCAAAAAATTTTAATTTAAACTACTGAATGATTATAAAAATGGTTTACAAATTGATTTTGTGAATTATAAAATTAAAACAAGTCTGAGTATAAAAAACGTATACTGTGTTCTCTAGGTCGAAATTTTGAGATTTGTTCGACCTTATTGTTGCCAAAACGTCCGCGTGATATTATTACGTTGACGTCAATATTGTGTGCTCAACAATGTTAAGAGAACATCATACCAGCTATATTTTACTGTTTCTGTTTTATCAACGCACAACGTAGCGAATTCTCGTTCAGTAAAATCAATTTAATGGTATCTAAAATAAATCACTCAGTTATTCGACTTTAAGAACGTTAATTGTGTTTGTACGTCGGTTGTTTACAATATTTTAATTATTAAGCGAGTCATAAGCACTGTCAAATTGTTTTTTATTATACGTGTTCATAATTGGCTTGAAAATGAAAATATCGTAAAAAAAAAATTACGCAACTGATAATGTTTTCGCCTTTTTGAGATCAATGATGATGAGAAAATTTACCCAAATATTAAAGCCACCGACACGAATCGGTTTAACTGAATACAAATATGCCATTATGTTGTGCGTCGGTATAATAGATTTATTGTTTACTAATATTTTACGACAACCCCCGTGTGATAAATATTGTTTTAAATACACTACATAATTTTGCGTTTGACGTGTTACAGTAGAAGCAGAAATGCAAACCATTTGTCTGCAGTGAGCGACACTCCACCGTCTTCACCACGACCGTCTGCTAGACGAGACACTTCCCCCTCCCCGCGCCTGCTCGATTTTTATGTCTCTTAGTAGACGAGCCGCCGTTACACACAGGACAAGATGATGAATGAAGAAAGCGGCAGCCTCTTCGTCGGCGGTCGACGGACACACGAGCGGGAACGCGTGGGCGCGGACTTTGCGGCTTGCACAATACAAATTACATTAAAGAAAAAAAAGCATCTTTTTTTCTTTTCTTTTTGTTGTCTTTTCTACACGCTCTTTGTCCTTTTCTCTGCACCGCTTACGACGTCGTTACTTAAAAACTCCTCGACGAATAATTATTCTCCTCACACGCGTGCTTATCATTACTATTATTTTTTTATCATTATTATTATTATTATTAATCCGTCCCAAACGTACTTAAGCCGTTGTTCTTTTCTTTTTTTTTTAATTTTTACTCGGAAACCTAGACTGATTCTGTTTTTTTTTTTTATCAAATATATATTTATGAACTATATCGCGCACTACCCTGTTATGCGACATTGTACAATATAACAATAAGCGGAGTGGCGCATTTAGGGTAGGGCGGCAAATTTCTAGAGAATTTTTGTTTAAGAACTTGCTTTTATTTTTTATTTTTTTTATTGTTTTATTAATTCGTGTGACACAATATTAACACTTAACCGATACAGTAAGTGATGAAATACTTTAATAGATAATTTAAATATTTTCTACACAATTGGTGAAATGCATATACCGATTATGAGCGGAAAAAAGGGATTAAAATTGGAAAAACCCCGGGGGAAGTGAGGACAGAAATCTTGTTTGGTCCTGGGGCGTGTATATCCTAAATGCGCCACTAAAACGATAATATCATTACTATATTATATCAATTATATTGTATCGACCACAACGCCTTTATTTTGCTGTAGACGAACGCGCGACAAAACTTTTGCATCATTAACAACACGATACTACTATGCAGTAAACCAACGATCGGTGTCAACGACGTAACTTAAGTTATTTTTCTTCGACTAAAAATTTGTTCATATTTTCCAATCTCGTCAGAAAAATGCCGGACATATTATCCATTTCCTTATTCTCTTCGGACGTGTCCACTCTTGACTATGACTGGCCATAACATTATCTCCATTTATTACTCGAATTTAACAGCTCCCGACATTATACCTAGTCTCTTGCCGCCGTAAGCGCATTCTTGAGCCATATGTGAAACATCTTTTTTTTTTCATTACGATTTACTATTAATATTATTATTACTATAGATATTAATTTTTTTATTTATTTATTATTTCACGTTTTTTGTTTATCGATCTCGTACTGTAACATGCAGTGTTTTTTTTTCACCATAAACCTAAGTCTATTCCATTGAACACGGATTACCAACATTTATACTATATGTAGTCATATTTCGAATACTATGTGCACCTTTTATTTTAGGTACTTTTGAACACGTTTTTACGTAACTCCATTAAATGTATTATTATTTTATTTTTCAAATTTTTTCTGTGATTTGTCGCTAGTTATTTGTATATTTAATATTTATTATTATTATGTATTTAATTTTATTTTTCTAACTTTTAACCATTGTACAACACTTATATTATAATGGTACACTTGTCACGCACAGTATTAACGCTATCATCGAAAAGACGGGTGTGCCGGCCCAGTATTTCCTATTGAAACATCTTGCTTTATGTGAAAAAAAAAAAATTATATACCTAATGTTAACGTAATTTAAGTCATTTTTAAAAAGGGGTTGAATTAGTAAAGAAACATTTATTTTTTTTAATTAGTTATAAAATCTTGTTTATTTAAAATAAAATATATATATATATATTTATTTATTACTATAATATATGGATTGTTGTTTTCATTTACATAATATAATAAACTATATGAAATAATATATAATAAAATAACATCACTACATATAACCAATTTGGATTCTGTCATGGAACACAGTTACTGTAAAATGTAATTTAGACAATTTGAGTACATGCTATGATGTTAATGGACCACTCAAAGACGCAATTGGATTACTATTTGTGTGTATTATTGTAAAATGTGTATCACATCAATTTTATAATGTACATAATTATTATGTATAATATTGACTGCATCTATTTTGCACAAATTTAACCCAAAACAATTGCTGAAAATAAATTTCCCGAACGTGAATATCTGGAAAGTAGAAATTTGTAATCCATAATTTTCCTGAACGTAATAATTGTCCGGATCGTAAATCCAGAAAATTTTTGTCTGTACCATAAAAATCCGGAATGATTGTTTTTTCTTCAAAATGTTCCATGTCCTCACAGCAAGTCGGTTATCAAGCCGAAATATCCTCACGTTACACAACAAACCGAGGGATCAATGGCGGATACAGGGGAGGGGCAAAATGGGGGAAATTTCCCCTCCCGTTCGCAAAAAGAAAAACATCAAATATTCTGTTTGTAATTTTTTCAGGTCTGTTAAAAGTATGCTCTCATATTTTTCTATATATATATATATAGTTGCCTACCAGCATCGGATAGGCAAAGTCTTGGCCCACCGAGCTTTAGGATTTTAACCAGCCCAAAAAGAGTATCTGACCCTTTGAAAAAACTGTTTTGATTTACTACAGAATGTACAGGCCAAGAACTTTCAAAATTTCACCTTAAACTCTTATATTATATTTTGTCACATATTACACAATTGGCCCAAATAATGCGCGACCTACCAAGTTTAACTCGCCTGGCCTATCCGGACCTGTTGCCTCATTACTATTACCTAGGTACTGTGGTTTTTTTCGTTGTTGGGTCGAAACGGTTAGGTCCAATCGCAGTTTTTACGATAACACCAGTAGTCTATTTTACCACATTTATATTAACTCGCTTTGGTTCACAAGCAGTGCCGGATCTAAGGAGGAGGGCAAGTGGGTATCATTGCCCCGGGCGCCGTCGGTACGAGAGCGGTACTCGAACTACCATTTTTTCTCGAACTGTTCGAACTCGAATCTGAATTTTATTCGAACTTTCGAACTTTTTCCAACTGAAAAAAAAATTAAAACATTTGAAAATTTATTAATAACAATATTAGTCGTCTTTATAGACGTCGAATTAAAAAATGTGCTGATTAAACTGTTCGAAAATTCGAACTCGAACTATTCGAGATGCTCGAATTCGAATTCGAACTGTTCGAATATCTTAAA
>JAIPRM010007322.1:0-17341 GCA_025469315.1 Stegophylla sp. TES_Ste_2020 | reverse complement strand
TTTGTACATTTTCCGGGTTTAAAAAAGGAAAGCCATAAAAGATTTGTACACGGGCCGCAACTTACGTATGTACCTGAAAAACACGGGCCGCAACTTACATCATACCTTTTATCGTACCCTTTTTTGGAACGCAACTTACCGTCGCCGAAATTTATAATTAACGGAGACGAAAAAAAAAAGTAGAGGAACAAAAAAAAAATAAAATAAAATAAAAGAAAGAATTTTCTTGTCGCACGACTGAGTGGTCTTCTTTTTATTATTAAATAAAACAAAAAGAAACTGTGTGCAGATATATTAAAAAAAAGGTATAAATATATATCAATATCTATCTATATACTCTATATATCTATATATATATATATATATATATATATGAATGTATATATGTTATATATGACTCTAAGCGGAGCACCGAGCAAGAATGAAATATAGATATATATGGATGTATAATGTATATAACAAAAATCGAAATAAAAACAAAGCTGCAGTTTACGACTGCTAAAAGTCGGGTGGCTGGACGGCGTAACGGTGGAAAAGACAAAAAGAACGTCGCTGTTATGCGATCGCACCAAAAGTCAATATCCGTGCGTTCGGGCAAAGTTAACTATCGTACCGGTGATCGTCTTTCCCACCTCTACTCTATGAGAGGTAGGTGGAACCGTCGGTCACCAGTATTGTCACAGTCCGTAGTGGGGCTGACGTCAGAGTCACTCGGCGCGCGATTTCGCTGTGCAAATATATAGTATATAATGTAATTAATACTAATAATTGCACCTACGGCGGCGCGGGCCGTTTCATGTGGTGTAGGAAGAGGCAGTTGGGGGAAGGTTATTGGAAAAAGAAATATGAAAATCTGGGATATAGAAGGAAAAACCAGCTGAAAGCGGAGAAGAAGAACCATCGGTGAATATTAGGATAAATCGGTAAAAATGATCCTGTATGTAATCGAGAAATAGACTATTGACAAAATTAGGGTGTGAAGTTTTCAAAAAATTAATTGAATGTTTTAAGAAGGCTTTGTTGAAGTGGATTGTAGGGGTAAGAAAGAGAGAGTTAAAGTTGGTTTCGTATAATGGAGATTTGGTGGAATTGTAAATGTGATCCCGAGTGCTTATGAGGGAATGTGCCATTGAGGCTAAGACTGGTAAAGATTTTTGGTTGTAACGCCAGGAATAGAAGATATCAAGGAAAGAGTTGAATATATGTGCATCTTTTGTGGAAAGATTTTTAAGTAGGAATTTACCTGCTAGCCATTTGCAACGCAAATTAAGGGGTTGACATGTAGTTTCGACTTCGATCGCTAGGGAGGGAGTGGATTTTAGAGCTCCGATAATTGATCTTAAACATGAAATTTGTAGTTTATTGAGCTTATTGCAGTGGGAGAGAGCGGTGGAGCCTGAGAAAAAACAGCCATAATCTAATTTAGCGCGGATGACTGCTTTGTAGATGGTCATTAGGGAGGAGGGACATGAACCCCACCAGGCGTTGGCTATCGATCTGAGAAAGTTTGCCCAGCGAGAGGTTATATTTGTTAGATAGGTTATGTGGGGACCCCACTTTAACTTTGGGTCTAAGATCAAACCTAAATATGTGTAATTTGAAACAAAGGGTAAGATGTGTCTGTTAATGGTGGTGTGGGGACATTGAAGAATATGCCGACGAGAAAAAATTAAGGATTTGCATTTTTCGTGAGCTATGTCGAAGAAATGAGTGGAAAGGATGTAATGTAATGAACTGAGAGAGTTGTTTAACGAGTAAATGGCAAGGTCAATGTCAAGATTTCGGGAAAAAATAACAATATCGTCTGCGTATACCAAGCATCTCACATCAATAGAGTTGAGGTGGTTGACAATGAAGCTCATGTAAATATTAAAAAGGATAGGACTCAAGCAGCTACCTTGTGGTAGGCCAAAGTATGTGGACCGAGAGTTGGTCGTACCGAAAGGTGATAGAAAATGAAGATTTCTATGAGAGAAAAGATGGGAGATAAAATTAGTGAAAATCGGTGGAAGATTTAAAGATTTTCGGTAAAAGAGTAGTAAGGGTATGTTAACAGAATCAAAAGCCCCTCTAATATCCATAAAAGTTGACACGAGGTGTGCTCTATTGTTAAAAGATTGATATATTTCTCCAATTAGGGTGGCGAGGCATTTGGAAGTGCCCTTGCCACGTCTAAAAGCATATAGGTTGTCAGATAAGATAGAGTTTGATTCAAGCCACCAGTCGAGTCTGTTTTTGAAAATGTATTCAACTAACTTGCAAATTGAAGACGATATAGCGATAGGTCGAAAAGAGTTATTGGAATGAGGTTTTGGAATTGGGATTACTCTGTAAGAGGTCCAAGACTGAGGGATTGAAGTAGATACGAGTAAATTATTGAGAATAGAAAGAAGTACTTCTATGGCAATAGTGGGAAGGTGTTGCAGCATGAGAGGAGAGATAAGATCTGTGCCGGAGGCGGTAGATTTACGTGAAAAGATAGCTGTGTTTAGTTCTGAGAGTGAAATAGGCTGACTGAGACAGTGTTCGCCAAAGTGTGGTTTAATCGTTGAGTTACTGTGAGGGATTTCAGTTTCTGAAGGGACATAGCATGGGGAAACTTTGGAACAGAAGCCGTCAAACCAATCGTCATTATGCGGGTGGGATGGAGGGTGAATGCGATTGCGAAATCGTTTGGCGGTGTCCCAGAGAGTTTTGATTGAAGAGGAAGGGTTCAGGCTGGAGCAAAATTGTTTCCAGGCATTTTTTTTTTCTCTTTAAGTAAGCGAGTGGTGGAAGCGCATTCGTTATTATAAATATAAAAATCATTGATAGAGCCAGATCAACAGTAAATTTTAAACTTATTATTACGATTTTTAAAGGCTTGGGTACAAGTGTTGTCCCACCAAGGAGGCGAAGGAGGATATATCTTTGACTTTTTGTGTTTTAACTGAATTGATTCTGTGGCGCCTTTCATGATCGTCAAGATGAACTGGTTATAGGCATCGATTGGACTAATGGCTTGGTCGGTGGGCATGATAAAATTTTTGATGAAGTCGGAGAATTTGTTCCAATCGGCTTTATTCAAATTAAATTGAGGTAAAGACGATGGGTTGGTTGGATTGTTCGTGTTTAAAGGGAGCGGAGAATTGATAATTCTATAATTGCTAATCTGAATCGTAATAATGATGGGGAATGGTCGCTACCATGTGGGTCTTCAGTAGTGGACCATGAAGAAGACCACATTAAATTAGGTGATCATAGAGATATGTCGATTGCAGTGCTGGGTCTATTTGGTCGG
This sequence comes from Stegophylla sp. TES_Ste_2020, assembly GCA_025469315.1. NCBI lineage: Eukaryota > Metazoa > Arthropoda > Insecta > Hemiptera > Aphididae > Stegophylla > Stegophylla sp. TES_Ste_2020. Next base: position 14,061 of record JAIPRM010007322.1, on the reverse strand, counting down.
CCAAGGTGGGTGGCAGAACCTGAGTATAGAATACAAAGGCCAACGGAGTTGATGATATCATAAATTTGATTACCTCTGCTAGAGGAGGTTACCGAGCCCCACGCTGGGTGATGGGCATTGAAGTCGCCACCCATGATACAATTATTATTAATTAATTGGAAAAGGGAGTTAAGTATATTAATAGGGATTTTAGGATCAGGGGGAATATAGCATGACCAGAAGATTTTTTTGAAAATTTGGGTGTTTAGCACTTCAATGCCAACCAGGTCGATTTTATTATTGAGGAAAGATTGTTTAAGGTTGGGGTTAATATCTATTATGCGAACCTTGAGTGAGACGTGAGTGGCTATTGCAGCGCCGCCGTATCCGTCCGGGCGGTCAGATCTAAATAAATTATAGTAAGGTATTTTGAAAGACCTGGTCGGATGAAGCTAGGTCTATGAGAGTAAGGCTATGGCGCATTTTCCATGTGATAAGAGATGATGGAAGGAGGGGGAATGGGCTGGGAGACTACGGACATTCCATTGTAATATATTTAAGGAATCTGTACTAATCATTATGTTTTATTAAAGGAAAGCGGGAAGTTGATTAGGGTAATCAGGGAAGAGTGATAGTGGGAACATTGGGAATGGCTAGAAGTGAAAGAAGGGATGACTCGATTAAGTTATGAAGAGAGTTAGCAGTTTGAGAAGAAAGAGGATTATTAATTAAGGATTGTGTAAGATTGGCCGTAAGTGTACTAACCCAGAGAAGTCGGAATTTTTGATTGTATTATCGTTATTAGAGTGGACGTTGGTGGCATATTCTAGAAATGCGCCGTTAGGATTGGAAAAATTCATTTGGGAAGGGAGATTGAAATGTTTGTTAACAGTATTAGGAGAACGAGGTCTGGATTTTTTAAAGTTATTTTGGTGAAAATGATTGGGAGTTAAGGCAGATGGATGTAATGCAGAGTAGGATTGGGGGAGGAATTCTTTGGGGGGGAAACCATTGGTTTCTTATTAACAATGTTAGAGTAACTAAAAGCTGAAGTGACCTGATTTTGATTTTTGAGGGAGGCTGCATCACGGAAGGAGATGTTTTCAGTCGCCATGATTTTCTTTATGTCCCGTTGAGTGTTCCATTCTTGGCAGCTCCGGTCAGTGGCAAGATGGGGTAGGTGACAGAATAGACAGTTGGGGTCGGTGGCTTGGGCAATCGGGCAGGAATGGTGTGTTTGCTTTCCCCACAGTGGCTTGCACCTTGGATCGCTCCGACAGAATTTGGTGGTGTGTCCGAATCGCAGGCAGTTGTTATATTGGAGCGGAGCGCGCACGCTAGGAGAAACTTCAAATATGATATTGAAAATAGAGATATTGACCGGAATCTTGGTAGCTAGAAATTTGAATTCGACAATTCGTGTGGGTGTAAGTTTACCATCTCTGTTGACGATTATGCGTTTGAACGCTTTTATTGGTACGTCACTAGCTTGACCTTCCCAAAAATCCTCTTCTGGAAAGGAAGTGTCAAGTTTTATGATACCATGGGAGTAGATTAAAGTTGAAGGAATATACGCAGAGAGGTTATGATCAGAAAGAAGGGAAGATTTAAGGCAAATGTTTGCGTGATTAATTGAATCAAAGGTTATTTTAACTTTCTTGTGGCCGTTTGGTTTAATGTTGTTGATACCGAGAAAATTATTTGTGAGAAATTTTGCCCATTTGAGTGGATGCCAAGAGCCAAAAGATATATTTGAATCGGTGAGTTCGATGATGATTATTGGTATGCCGTTGAAGTCGGGATAGAAGTGACAAAGATCGTCGGCGATGTGATTTGTATGTGTGGTACCGGGAACGGTTGAATTGTTGATATTAATTGTTTCATTAACGGTATGGTTATTATTAAGAGGCGATACGGTAGAATCGGTGATTTGAAGTATCGTATGTAAAATTATCAGTATTAGATAAATCAAGGGTAGGGTGATTATCAACTATGTGTTGAAAACTGGGTGAGCAGGATCGTCGTTCGCGCTTGTTATCTTATTATTTGCAGAATTGCTTTTATTCTTTTTATATACAGCTGTTTTCCATGAGGAGTCGGCATTACGTACTGAGGATAAATCGGATTTGATTTTAATGGAGAAAGGGGCCGTCGCTGCATGACGGCAACGGCATACGAATATATATAGCTAATGACACTTAGATAACGCGGTTTATCGGTGCAATTAAGGGATGGAAAGACAACCGTTAACGACGAGCGGTGAAACGCAACTGGTTTTCTGTGTTAAGTGACATTTTTTCATTTGATATTCATTAAAATATTCATTTCATGTTAATAAAATATGAAAAGGAAAAAGAAAATATGAGTCGTAGAACAAAATGCTCTTAATTTAATTAAAACGATATACCACAATAGGTTAGTCTTAAAGAATTATTAATTTGTGATAATACTAATTCAATGGCGTATATGAAGGGGGGGCGATGGGTGGATCGCCCCTCCCTTGGATTTTTTAAAAGTTATATAGCCTTTAGATAAAATTATATTACCATAATATTGTCATAGTTTTCATAATATATTATTATTTATTATTTTTTGTTTTTCTGGCATTTTTTATCAACTTTTCCAAAGAGTAGTGATAACAATACAATTTTCCATTATTGCATAGACCTTTTACTTTATATAGTATGAGGTCTATGTATTTTTTTCACAGAATATTCTGCGTTATTGTTTTATAGTGGCTTACAAATGACAAAATAATCATTTGTGCATCTACCGAGGACTTAACCTGCAGCTGCTGTAGCCCGTAATTAGAACCAAATATTATAATATTAATGTTTCTTATTAAGTAATTTAGTTTATTTTGATATGGTCACACTGTTTTTTTGACTGTTATCAGCAAAGTTCACATTCTGACTTTCATACTTTATAGTAAAGTTGTTTCATTCGTATAAACTTTAACTTTTTAATTAATTGCTTAAACTTAAATTGTAAAATATAAAGATTTATTAAAATGAAGAGAATCAGCGAATATTTTACCGCCAGTCCTACTGAAGCTATATGTACTAAAAAAAAAAAAAAAAAGCCGTTAGAAAATGAAAAAGTTATTATTAGTGACGACCAACATACTGTTAATGGTAAGTATCTACTGAAATATTAAGCGTAAACTATCATAAATGTGTAATCTCTGAAGTCTTTTACGTAATTTTTTTTTCATTGTTTTACTTTTCAGACGAATTAGATATCGGAAATTTGTTTGGGTTGAAAATAGACGACCATACCAAATCAGCTTTATTAAAACGTTCAAATGTACCCGATGAACATTTTATCTACCCATTTTCAATTCATAACAAAAACGGTAAACAAGACAAGCGTTATTTAAGAAAAAACCACTTTGAACAGTATAGTTGGTTAGAATACTCAAAATCTAAAAATGGATTATTTTGTAAGTACTGCATACTTTTCCTAAAATCTGACAAAGGTGGACGTAGGAGTACAGAAAAATTAAAACGTCTTATTCCTGAGCAGTTAACTCAGTTTGCCAAAATATTAGGAAAAGATGGGTTGTTAGAAACTCATCAAAATAATGACTAGCATAAAAATTGTGTTCAATTTTCTTTTGACTTTCAAAAAACATTTTCAAATCCAAATAAAGTTGTTCTTAACATAATTGATACTGAACGTATAAAGCATATTAAAGAAAATAAGGATCGCTTTGTACCAATAATTGAGAGTATAAAGTTCTTAGGAAGACAAAATATTGCTTTACGAGGTCACAAAGATTCTGGTACACTTTCAACTTAATCTCATTCATCTAGTGTCATTAATGAAGGCAATTTCCGCGAAATTTTGAAGTTTAGAATCCTATCATGTGATGTAACTCTAGAAAATCATTTAAAAAATAATAATGCGAAAGCCACTTATATAAGTCCTACTATTTAGAATGAATTGATAAACTGTTTAAGGATAGATATTATCTCTAAAATTATTAAAGATATTGAAAAGGCTAAGTACTACAGCATCATATTTGATGAAACTACTGATATCACAGCAACTTCTCAAATGAGTCTAAGTGTCCAATATATTGATTCAGGAAAAGTTGTTGAAAGATTTATTACTTTTATTGACTGTCATTCATATATTATATTTAATGAAAATAATGTTAATAATGATGAAGAAAATAATAAAAGTTTAGTAGATTCAAACCAAATAGAACCAAAATTGACTGGAAAATTACTTTATGATATAGTCATTAAAATGATGATCGAGCTTCGCTTAGACTTGAATAATTGTGTAGGTATTGCAACAGATGGTTGTGCAGTGATGGTTTCTACTATTGTTGGGGCCGTTCAACATATTCAACAGTCAACAAAAAATGCAATTTATTGTCCTTGTCACAATCATGCTCTTAATTTATCGATTTCAAAATCGTCAACAGTTCAATCAGTTCGTAACTGTATAGGTATCACGGAACAAGTTATATCTTTTATTAATGTATCAGCCAAACGTAATTTTATACTAAAAAATACCCTAAAACAACAATTTGTGAGTCTTTGTGAGACGAGGTGGGTAAAAAGACACGATAGTGTATTACAGTTTAAAACTTCATTAACTGAAATTATTAATGCTCTTACATGAGTGTCAAAATGGGATGATTTGGTATCGTCTTCTAAAGCCAAAGTGCTTTTGTTTTCAATTTTTAACTGTGAGTTTATAATTTATCTTTACTCACTGTCGTCAATATTACCTGTCACATATCATGCAAGTAAGACACTCTAAGGAAAATATCAAGATATACTAACTGCTTCTGAAGTTATTGAAGATATTATTTCTACTCTTAAGAATAACCGTTCAGACTGTGATAATATTTTTCAGGATATTTATAATGAATGTAAATGTGCGACGGATAAACTAGATATAGACATTCGAATACCAAGGATCGCTGGCCAACAGAAGAATAGATCAAATCCACCAAACATTAATAGTTGTGAACAGTTTTACAAAATTAGTATTTTCATTCCATTATTAGACTGTATAACTGATGATATGTGTAGAAGATGTGGGAAACATGAAAACCAAACACTTAGAGTTTTAACTAAATTGGTACCTACACACATTATACAATTCTCAAAAAATGAAAGAAAAGAGATACTAAATGAAATAAATAATAAATATTCAATTTTTTAGGATACAATATATGTGCTATTTGAATCAGAATTAGAACTGTGGTATACTAAATGGAACCGCCATAAATTAAAAGGTGATTGATTTTAATAAATACTGTCCTCATTTTAATTTATCCTTTATGTTATATTATTATTATATTAGGTGATGACCTGCCAAAAAGTGTTTTGGAAGCAATTGATTAGTGTTCTGATATGATTTATCCTTCTATTAGTACTTTGCTTCATATTTTAGCTTCTCTGCCAATTAGTGTAGCAACTGCTGAACGCAGCTTTTCAACTTTGCACAGGAAAAATATATCATGATTTACACTTGAGTTGTCCAGTTGCAAAAGATATTATGTCCAAACAAATTTTTCAGTATAAGTGAATAACGATTATTTTTTTTAATATTCGAAGAAACTCATTGATATTTTTTTCCATAAATACATAAAAAAAATCTTCGTAATATTATGTGACTTATGCAAATCGTGGATAAATGGTTTTATTTATAATTTAAATTTTAATTTGTACATACTCTTTTTTGTAACTAAAATACAGACTTACTCTTTTTTGTAACTAAAATTCGGACTTACTCACTTTTGAAGTAAAAAGTCATAACTTTCGACTTATTTAATAATGTTTTGATGGTATTGGCACTTTACTTCAAGGCATCCATTTTGTCAAACTATTTATAACAATTCAGATTATTTAAAATCAAGCATAAAATATTTATCGATGTAAATTTAACTAAAGCAATACAAAATAACTTTTAAACCTTTTTTAAATCAGAATAACTAAAAATATTGATATCTTTATAAATTTAACATTAACAATAAAAAAAAAAACTTTTCTTCTTCGAAAATGTAACTTTAAAATACAATGTGGAAGTAAATTTTTTTTTTATAAAAATTCTGCTTCTTCATACCTATTCCAGTAAGAAAACATTCTTCAATAGACGGAGACCATTTAATAATAATCGATCCAAAACACCATATATTGCAGTAACTCAAGATAAACAAAGGTATGCTACTCTTACACAAGAACAAATTTCGGAGTACAAAGATACAAATAATTTTAAATTATGTCCGATGCAGTCACTAACACACAACAATCAAAATGCACCATGTGAATTAACAATATTTAATAATTATACCAAAAAACCAGACACTAAAATATTCTAATGCATGGATATACACAGTAACAAAAGATTCTTTAATAATAACATGTACAGAAAAAGGTATAACAAAATATGAAGATATACAAGAAGAAGGATTAATTACAATTACAGATACAACATGTCGTATCTTAGCAAATAGCGCAGTATTAACACCAACAGAAGACTTAACAGCTAAATTATATGAAGACTTTATACCAAGAACAAATATGTCAAATTTACTTGAAACATTACCAAAAAACATAGGTATAATTAATATGAAACATATGAGTATTAAAGATAATATCAAGTTTACTGACATGAAACAATATACCAAATCATTAGACGAAATTGAGTATATGATAAATGAGGAACAAAACAGACAAGAAAATTATGATAAAACAAAACATCACTCTAATTTAATCTATTTCACTTTCGGATTAGTATTAATAGCTTTAGTACTTTGCATTATAATCTATGCTATGCTTAAATGTAAATGTACACGAAGGCCACAAGGAGTCTTTGGAACATACACAATACCAATGCCTATGCAAGAAATACAACCAGTAGTAATCCCTAGTCAAGCAACATATCCAGTTGCACAACCATCACCCTTATAACTGATAAACTTATAAAAATGCCCTAAAGAGAATATATTTACAAATAAAATACGAAATAACTTGAAATAAAATATAATATAATATACAATAAAAATATATATTATAATATTTAGTATATAAGAACTTAACTATTATTTCTATAATATATTTGTTTAATGTTTATTCTAGTCCAAAATACAAATTCATTATAATGGATTTTGAATTTGCACCACTACCAAAAGGCGAATGGCTACTTCTAACAGGCGCAATGGTAAATAGTTTTGAAAAATATACACCACATAAAATTATAGGAAAGCCAATTTATATTCCAAAAATCGGTAAAATAACAGAATATAAATCAAAATATGAAGAAAGAATAAAAAATTTTTTACACAATTGTTTTTCAATAAAAAAACCAGACACCTTAGATATAGTAAACCACCATTTAAATAAGCTATAGATTGTAAAACTAACGAAACAACTTTAAGATATAATAATATTAATAAATATCTTTTAACTGATAGTAAAAAACCCATAATAGTATTATGGAATGGACAAACAGATAGATACATAATTGATAGGTTAGGATTATATAATAATATTTTAAAATTTTTTTTTTTTCTCAGTGGATGGGAATTAGAATACACCCTCGGTAGTCCATGCCTGTCGTAAGAACCGACTAAAATGGACCTTGTAGTGTGTAGCAGCGCTACTAGTATCAAGCGTAAATTATTTATTTACGTTTGAGTAGTATCCCTTAGAAATAAGGTATGCTACTGCGATCAGGGAAAGCAACGGGAAACTACCCTGATTAACCCCTTCCCAAGAAAACCCATCATGATGTTGTCTGCAGTCAAATTAAATTCCGAAGTAAGCTCCCCGATCGGATCTCTGGGGGGCGCAGCTACAGGCCGCGTTATGATCAGCGAACCCCAGTATATTGGATCCTGGAACATCAGAGGATTACTTCAGCGTACCCTACCAAGGGCATTCGACAAGGGTGCATCACCTATCCTCTTTAATATCTATAGTGAAGCAGTATTGAGAGAGGCACTCCAGGAATGGAATGGTGGAGTGGGTATCGGAAGTGGAAAGATCAACAATTTACGGTTCGCGGATGACGTTATGTACCAAGTCTGAACCGGAGATGAGCTAACTAATTAAGCGGGTTGAAGAAGCAAGCAACAAGTATGGACTGACAATCAACAGAAACAAGACAAGGTTATGGTTATAGATCGAGCAGCAGTATTACCACACACCAATGTACTAAACGGTTACCAAAAAGTGAATGAGTTTATATATTTAGGTTCAATTGTACAAGCAGATGGTGGTTCATCCAGAGAGATAAAGCGTCGCGTTACACTTGGGAGAGAAGCAGTGAGCAGGCTAACACCAATTTGGAAAGATAATCATATCTCCAGGAACAGCAAGTTGCGACTTCTTAAGGCACTTACCTTCTCAGTGATGCTCTATGGATCCAAACATGGACACTTAAAGTAGAAGATGTAAAACGCATAAACGCCTTTGAGATGTGGGCCTACAGGAGGATGTTGAGAATTTCTTGGATGGAAAGGAGGACCAACTCCTCAATTTTGGCCGTGCTAAATGTGGAAACAAGACTGGCAGTGGTGTGTAAACAGAGGATCCTAAGTTTCTTCGGCCACATTATAAGAAGGGATGGATCGAGCCTGGAGAAGATGATGATCGAAGGAAAAATAGAAGGGAACAGAAGCCGTGGAAGAGCACCCATGCGTTGGATAGACCAGATCAAAACCACCACTGGCTATCCGCTGGAGGAGGCCATTCGATCGGCAGAAAACCGTGAATTTTGGAAAGAGATTGTTGCCAATGTCAATTGATGGGTCACCAAACTTCCGCTTTTGGAAGATGGACTTAAGAAGAAGATTTTAAAATTTTTAAATATAACAAATAGAGGAAATAAGTCAGATAGTACATTTGAATTAATTTTAATAGACATGAACAAAGGAGATAAAATAATTTTAGAATTACCCTTAGGATATTTTAATAAAGTAAATTGGGGAACATTAAATTTAACAGAATGTCACTCAATTATATGTTCAAAAAAGCACACAAATATTACCTTTAGTCATGATCCAACCACAGATGTTATTTATACTAGATGTATTTTTAATTATATTATTAAAATTATTAGTGCAAATAATTTATATCATTACATTGAGAAAAATCACTAATTAAATATCCTATGTTTCAGAGTAACTAATCATATTAACTTGTAAATTTAATTTAAAATATAAGATTTATTGTAAGTTTGAATTTATATTTAAGATAACAATCTATATTATAAATTTTACTTTTGTTTTATATTCACCAATTTAAAAAAAAATAAATAAAAATATTATTCAATTTGTTTATTTACTAATCATTATATTATATTGACATATTATATTCAATTTATTTATTTACTAATTATTATATTATATTAACACTTATTAAAATATATTTACATGTATCAACTATTGTAGCATGGTTATAAACACCATTACATTAAGAAGAAATTATTAAAACACAAAATGTTCTCTATACAAAATTTTTAAATTGTAAAAACTATCAAAAATTTCATCATTTCACTCCGAAATTTTTTCTATTTTTGGCGGGGAGGTGTAACGATCCCACACATGCCATATATTATGTAATAATCAAAACACGAATAATATGTTATTGTATTAATATTCTTATTCTAAGTAATATACTTGCCTCATTAAAAACAATGTATAACTATCTCTGTATCACCACTAAAATGCTAACGTCACCTTATTTGGCTCTCCTTGAAATTGTATAAAAATACTTTTAATACACTTATTATACTTTAAATGAAAAACAACACATTCCACGAAAACACACGCCACATCGAGCCAACTATCTATTTTCAAAACAGAATCAAGGGCAAATCTCATGATGACGTCAATGGCAGGGTGTAAAGGAGCCCAGGGCATGACAGACGCTTTCCGACAGACATCTTATCCAGACACACGGACTGAGCTTTACGTTCTCTGGTTTAATTTGTTTGATTGTATTACAAGTTATCATATAGTTTATTTTCATTGTGATTTTATTTAATTAATTAAAAGACAAGTGTCTTTTAAAACTTAAAAACAATTACTGTTGTTCATTTTTCTACATCAAAATTCTGATAAAGATTCACATTATACGATTAGTATAGTGAGGATCTTTACAATAGTCACCAATTACAATTTACAATATCGAAAACGTAAATGTCTCGTGTTCAACCCGCGTCCAGCACTGCCACTGTCCACAGTCGCTCAGTCGCAGATAGAGTTTAAAGTATAAAAATAAACATTTTCTGGAAAATAAGAATATAAATTTATATTACATAAATTATAGTAATTGAGTAAACGAGTAAAGAATAGATCCGCAATTATTTATTAAGCCTAAATACAAACCATTTGGAAATTGATCGCATGTCAATGACTAATAGAAATTTTAAAATTATTAAAATATTAAAATTTTCATGAAATTTGGATAGAAAAAAAATATTTCTAAATTTTGGCAAAATTATTGTGATTTAAAAAGTTCACCTCTAAAGTAAAATCTAGAAGCAAATTTTAATTCTACAAGTTGCTCGTCAAAACTTTTCAATTAATATTTTTATACCAAAAGAGTTTACAGGAATATAATTAAAACAAACATCATTTTAATTCCAATAGCTCCTTGTATCCAATCAAAATCTAAAATTGTTCAAAATTTTATTGATTGATTACTGATTGAAAATGCATATAAATATAAATTGGACCATATGCCTATACGCTGTTCGATGAGAGAACGCACGGGCCGCCCGACGAAAATTGGTTTGTTCTGCGCATGTCACACCCACTACCGGCCGATGTCCGTAATCGACAGCAGTCGGCGGGAATCGGTTGCACATGTGGCGTGCCGCGGCGCCGACGCAGATGTTTGGCGGCGGCGCCACCACCGATGTTCAGCGTTAACGTCGCAGCGATTAAGATTTTTGGAAGGGGAAACGGAGCGCTCGGTCGTCAGTCTACATGCGCGGATTCCGTGCGTTCTCTCGTTAAACTATGTATAGCTATGAAGTCAGCCATTCTTAATTATATTCATTTTTTTTTTTCCAAAATTATTTTCTGTTGGTTTTAAGATTAAGTTTTGTTTATATTCTTTCTTTATTTTTCTATTATCTAATGTACATTTTGTGCATATTTATTATGTTAAATATTACTTGTAATATCGTTACACTAATGAGAATACCTCCTAACTAAATTTTTGATACTTTTCAGGAGAGACAAAAAACTGAATAATTATTGTTAAATACTGAATTCATTCTTTATGTTTGCATTTTAAAATAACTCATATATTTTTTCAAGTTATATGTATAAATAAACCATGCATTTTTTTTATGTACACAATTTGAATGAAATACGTGATATTGCTTTACCAGTAACTTAGATATGTGATATTTCTAATAAAGATACGTGATATTACTGTTCTGTAAAATGATTAGTTTTCAACAATTTTTTTTATTAAATAGTATTATTCAAACAATATTGAATGGTAAATAACATTAATTTCCATTAAATTATAACCTTTAATTTATTTCAACACTAAGCTATTTATTTATAATATTTAAAAATGATATATAAAATATTATGAAAGCAATATTGCAGTTCAGTTTATGTACTATACATGATGTTTATAAAGAAAAAAATTGTAATTATTTAATAAAACGACACAAGTAAATTATTAAAACTCAAGAATATAAAACAATATTTTAGATTATAATAATAATGTATGTAGTGTGTGATATATAAAGTATGTGGATCAGTCTTATGATCAGTTTTTACACAAAACATGACATTTATGAAAAAATAAAAATAAATATTTCAAAAATAATACAAGTAAATTATTAAAACTTAATACTTAAAAATACAAGTAACATTGTAAATTAAAATAATAAAGTATGTATTGTGAATTAGTCTTGTGATACATTTTTATACAAAACACTGCTTATGAAAAAATTAAAATTAAATTGTTTAAAAAAACAATGCAAGTAAATTATTAAAACTTAATACTTAAGAATACAAAACAACAATTTAAATTATAGTAATAAAATATGTAGTGTGGATCAGTCTTATGATCAGTTTTTATACAAAACATATTTTTGTTTATGAAAAAATAAAAATAAAATTATTTAAAAAAACAATATTAGTAAATCATTAAAACTTAAAACTAAGAATACAAAATAACATGTAGATTATAATAATGAAATGTAATATGTAGAGTAGATCAGTCTTATGATCAATATTTTACGAAAAAAAAAAAAATAATAATAATTAAATTAGATTATTATTAAAAATAGGTACCATAAATTTCCTATATTTTGCCTTTTCTTGTTTTTAACTCATCATGATGTAAAAGTGTGTCATAAAATGAATGAGTATCGGTTGGTAAAGCTTTTTTAAGTTTTTGTAGGTCATTCCATTTTGATAGTGTCAGATATAATGGTTTTTTATATAATGGCTTATATTGAAAAAATTGTTGAACTTATGATTTTTTATATTTTTTCTAGGCAATACTTTTTTTTTTGTATTTCACAGAATGGATCATCAAATAAAAGTTTAAAATAAATGCATTGATGGGTCATATAATAGTTCACGAATGTCTTTAACTTCTGGCTCTCCTTTACCAGATCTTATACAAGTGTAAGTATTTAAATTTTTAAAATCATAAAAATAATCATGTGTTAACAGGACTGCTTCTGTAAGCATAGACTTCCCGTAAAAAAAATATATACATTAATGAACTGTAATTTATATTTTAAATACCTGTATAATACAATTGATTAAATAAGTAACATACCTAATAATATAAATTTAACAAATATTTATTAATGTGAAAATATATATTTTTTTAAATATTTTTACATAAGAACACCAAAACGTTTTATGCTATAGTTATGATTAAACTTAATTATTACATAATTATTTTAAAATAATTCTACGGTTGCTATGAGAATTTGAAAAATTATCAATAATATCGTCTATATCTAATAATTTAGCCTCACTCTTTTCTATTGATATAATACTCATATTTGATAAATTATTGTTAAGCAAGGAGTTTCTTAAATAATTTTTTAAACTTTTCATACATGAAAAAGTGCGCTCACAAGCAGATGAGGATATAGGTATAGTTATAGCAATGGAACAAAGTTTAAAAATTTCAGAAAAGGCTATTTGATACTCACATAAAAAAGCATGTAACAAAAAAACATCAGTTACTTTCAGTTTAAACTTTTTTTCACAAATATTTATTGATTTTTTAATTATTTTTAGTCTGCTTCTAAAGAATGTATATCACATGAATAATGATTTGCCAAAGGCACAATCATATCATAATCTAAAAAATGGGCAGCTTTTGGATTAAAAGCACTTATTCCACATAAAATATTAGAATTATCAGTAAATCTTTTATCCAATTCGCCTATCATATTATCCAAAATGCAGTAATATAAATTAATTTGAAATTCTTTTTCTGATATTAGTGGTTGTTTATCTAAGGTACTACTTTCATTTACAAATATTTCCAATGATTTAGGTATTTTTTTGATCTTTTTTGTTTTACTTGCACACTAGGAAGTGTAATATTTAAGTTAGTTGCAATTTTTGTTGCTTCATCATACATTTTTTTATGAGCCTTCTGATTTCTCAAATCCAAAAAATACGTTTTTGTAGATTCAATTAATGACATACCTTTAATTATATCAGCATTAATATCTTGAAAATATTTACTAACAATATTAATTTGAGACAAAAAATCATTAAATACCTAATAATAATAAATAAATAAAATTTAAAATCTATCTTTTTTAATAGTCCTTTAGCATTAACATTATTTAATAGCAATAAAATAACATCGAGGGTATTTTTAATAGCCTTGCAACAATGAATTTGTGAATACCACCTTGTTCGACATAAGTGTTAAAGTTCTATAGGTTTATTAGTTTTTTGTACCTTTTTTTGTGATTCAATAAATTTATTATGTATAACCGAACCAGAAATGAAAACATATAATTCCTGTATAAAATTAAAGAAGTCTTCAACTTCATCAATATTTTTCGTTATATCGACCAAAACTAAATTAAGTCTATGATTAG
>JAIPRM010007321.1:0-16267 GCA_025469315.1 Stegophylla sp. TES_Ste_2020 | reverse complement strand
TAAAAGTGTATAACGGAAAATTCAAATTTTAAATGTGTTAAAAAATTGAAAGTTTGTTAGATATAAGCAAATATCAAAAATATTTTCTCATACTGTCGTTAATAGAGCGCCCTGGGGCCCCCACAACTCTAAATCCGGCCCTGATTACATTATATACCGCTGTCCTGTCGGTGGCGTGGGCCAAGTGTGAAAGGGACGTGGGGCAAAGGAGGACTCCTCGTATTTGATACGCGAAACGATAAAAATGGTTTCAAAATCGAATTTACAACAGCTCGCATAGCTTCGGTTTTATAGATCAATAGAAAAAAAAGTATTCTTCGCACTTCGGGTGTGAAGCTCTTGGTAGGCGTATTAAATTTTAAAGAAACGATAAATCATTTCGTCGATAAAGCAATATTCTAAACGAAAGCTTCGAATACTGTATAACAATAATAATAATTGGCGATAAGGAAATTTGTAACAAAATGTGTGTGTGTGTGAGATGATAAATATCTTAATACAGAATAAAAATCTATTTTTATAAATTAATAAGTGATTAACCTCTCATTAATAATTAGTGTAATTGGCATTTCGGTCTTTTAACGGGAATCCCATAATACGATAAAAAAAAAAAAAAAAAAAAAAAACATTATTAAAGCCTTATAATATAATATAATATGTTATTCTTCGCTACGTTTAAACTGAACAAGGAAGGAGAACCACTCGAATTATTATCATTCGTGTTGAAGCCAATGTTATGCCACTAGACTGCTCGATAAAATATAATTATTGTTGTCACCTCTGATCCTATTCGATGGCGTCGATTCGCTGCCGCAGGTGGTTCCGGAAGAGTGAAAACAGCGTGCAGGAGATATCTATGGAGTCGCTGACCGTGCACCCTTACCAATCGTTATTGCACATCATCAGGGTGCCAATGAGCGAGTCCGTCATCACGTACGAGTGCGTGGTGTCCAACAAACTCGGTCAGGACAAACGTCAGATCACGCTGTCGGCCACTTTACCGTTTGCCGTCAGCGCGTATCCGTTGAAACAGGCGAGTAATGTGTCTCTACTGTAGTGGCAATATTAAAAAAAAAAAAAAAATCTCAAAAGTAAAACACAAAAAAAATTAAGACAAAAAAAAAAAAAAAGAGTAGAAAAAAGTTATACATTTTCAAAATTCTCTTTCGTCAAAATATTTTCAATACTATTTATCTGTTTACATTTAAATTATCATAAAATTTGGATTAAAAAAAGAAAAGAATTTTTGTCAAATTTCGAATGGTTTTTCCCGAATTCGGTGTAAAAATTATTACAAATTTCAAAAATAACCTTCTAAAAAACTTATGAATACATTATTAAGGTTTATTAACTAACTTTTTTTTTTTTTTTTTTTTTTTTTTTTTTTTCAGGTAGTAGATTCCGGTTCGACTGCCGTCTTCAACTGTACCACGCAGGGCACGTCGATTCAACCGCTGTTTTCGTGGCTCAAAGACGGCGCGCCCATTCGGGGTTTCGGCAGACACGAGATATCGCAAAAGGGCAATCACTTGACGATACGCAACGTGATGAAAGAAGACAAGGGCGTGTATCAGTGTCTGGCCCGAGATCCGGACACCGACGAAACCGCTCAAGCGAGCGTTTTGCTGTCGCTCGGAGGTATAAGTCTGAAGTACACTCTATATAATTTGTGTGTCCACACGTTTACGTCAGTGGTTCTCAACGTTCAAGGATCGTGACCCTAAAATTGGAGAAAAAAAACATATGTTTACTGGACACCTGTTCATATCAAAAATGCATAATAATATCTTTGTATTTTTATTTTACATTCGTTGATTTTCGATTAACCGAATAAATGCGTTTTTAAAATTAATACAAAACTGATATGTTATTAATATTGTGACGGAAAACTTATAAAATTTTAAAAACGAATCTTTAAGTACGTGTTTCAAATTTAGAGAAATATGCATAAAATTCTAACGAATTGTTTTTATTCCAACGCGAAAAATCTGCTTCACGTGTAGTGTACAATGAGGAATTTTCAACCTCTTTTAAAAAAAATAATAAGTTTGTTTTGAGAATTAAAGTGCCCGAAACTGAATTGAACAATTGTTGAAAAACGTTCTACGTTATGCTTGTACAAGATGCTTATATTCATACTTTTTTTTAAACATTTACTTAAAAAACGGATTTCTCAACTAACCGTAATATAGGTACATGAATATTTGTATAAATAATATCAATAACGTAAAACACAGTAAAGTATTATTAAATTGTCTTTCATGAACCTCCGCTTAAACTTTCGCGACCCGAGGTTGGGAACCACTGCTATTTACGTCATATATTTTCCCCTTGTTCGTTTCAGCCGTTTCGCCCGAGTTAATGGACACGTTCCACGACCAAGTGATCAGGATCAACGGTTTCCTGTCGCTCAGATGTACGGCTTCGGGCAATCCTCCTCCCCGTATCTATTGGTATCTCGACGGAGGACTCATTTTGCCACAAGGAGATTACGTGTTCGGCAGTTACATGCACGTAGACGGTAATATTATTATTATTATTATTTATTATAATAATCGCTGTGGGTGTATTTGAATCTACATAGCTAATAAGGAGGGATACAAAATCACTAAAAAGGGTTACTTTGATATGTAATAGGGTTAGACAATTTTTTTAATTTTGGTAGGACTCTTATCTTTAGTGGAGTGGGGGTGAGTTATCAAATAATGCAACTGCGCATGTTCTCTAGAAGGGGTGGGGATGTAAGTTTAGGTAAATTATGATGATAGACTACAGCGATTTACTGATTTAAAATAACTATTTTGTAAACCTTTTTTTTTTTTTTTTTGATCATTAGGAAAAAAAATATAGAAATTTAGTTAAAGCGAAATAAAGAACAAGTAAATTAACAAATTTAAGTAAAAATATTCTATTTATTATTATAAAGGAATATTATAAAATATATTTTTCAGCATACCTATAGTGCAGTGTAATGTGTTTGATTAAAATTTTAATATGTAATGTGCTATATAGTTGTGTAGTAAGCAATTATGAATTATTAACAAAAATAGTAGAATTTTTATTAAAACTAAATTAATAAACTTACATTTAAATATTCAAAAATGTGAAAAACATGAAAAATTATATAGGCACTCGAAGAACAAATATTCAGCATATTAAATACAAGTAAATTCGTGAAAACCACTTGAGGAGTGAGATAACTATTTCCTGCAGTCACTATGCTGATTGGAAGTGTTCCAAAGACTGCTAGTAGTTTTTTAAGAAAGGAAAAACGGTCAGAACCAAGAACACACCCAATAAAATATTTTGGGATGGATTTCATATCGCCCTTTTAAACAAATATCAACATAATATCTGTATCACAATTATTATTTTTTATTCTTGATTTTCTATTAAATCGATTTGCTGGCTATTTTTTACAGGGAACGTCGTCAGCTACTTGAACGTGTCCGTCGCCGACGTGTTACACGGAGGTTATTACACGTGTTTGGCGCGGAATATTCTCGGGTTGAAATCGCACTCGGCGATGATCAAGATTTATGGCACGAAAAATAACCTAGTGAACTAGCGTTCGTCGCATAATATTAACAACCGAAATTTCGTTATAGGTGATCCCATCGCGAGACCATCGTCGAATCTCACGGTGCGTTCGGGAGACGACGCGTACCTCCAGTGTCCCGTTGCCGGATATCCGATCATCAGGACGGCCTGGCAAAAGGACATGGTATCGATACCGAATCACGCGCGGCACACGCTGTTCGACAACGGCACCCTATTCATTCGTTCCACCCAGGACACGGTAGACTCGGGGCTGTACGTGTGCACGAAGATCAACGATCGCGGACAATCGGCCACGGGACATCTGTATTTGAGAATAATGAGTACGATCGGAACGGATTTCAAAATAATAATAATAATAATAATAATGATAATATTCTATTGATCAGTGTTCGTCAATGGAGGTAGGGGAATGGGTGATGTTTAATGAGACAATGAAACCATCAATTCTATTTTCTTTCACTTTTTACTCTATCCCACCGAGTCAATACTGTGACGAATCTATTTTTTTTTTTTTTTTAACTACTCGAAATTGTCAAAACAATACACCTTTATCTTGCTTACCATGGACCCAGTGGAGTATGTGGATTGATTAGCAAAAATTAGTGTTATCTTTTTTTTGGACCACCTGTATAAATTTGAAATATATTATTTGAATTGAAATTGTGATCGAAAATATGTTTTTCACTATGCAACCACTAATATCATGCTGGGGTATAAAGAATCTTCTATATTACAATTATTTAAATACAAACATTTTCTATTGAAAATCGAAAATCAAAATTCTTTGTTGAAAAAGGGTAGGTGGTTGAACCCAATAAATAGAGAAATATAAAAATTTCTCATTTTTCCCACGTGTAGAAGGGCGGTGTATGCATTTTTTTTTGCTTCTCAAGAGTTGAAAAAACACTGCTATAGACGTTACATTTTTCTAATCGCTGTACTGTGTGTGTGGGTGTGTGTGTGTGTGCAGAACCACCTGTCGTTACGCCATTTCAGTTCACCAAAGATCTGCAAGAAAGCGACCGAGCCCAAGTGTCGTGCACGATCAAGTCCGGAGATCTCCCGATGGAATTCGTGTGGCGAAAAGACAACAGGATAGTGTCGACGGACAACGACGTGGAATTGCAAAATTTCAAATTTTCCAGCACTCTGCTGTTCAGCAATCTGAAACCGAAACACGCGGGAATTTACACTTGCATCGTGAGCAATTCGGTGGCAAGCAGTAATTATTCGGCTTTGCTAAACATCAAAGGTGAGTTCGTACGAAGGGGCGGGGCGTTCCCCCCCCTCTCTGCACGTTTTCTCGGTCGATCAATCGATGATTTTTATACGTTCGCAGTGCCTCCCAAATGGATCGTCGAGCCCGAGGACACGTCCGTGCTGAACAATCAGCTGACCATAATCAATTGCCAAGCCGAAGGATTCCCCGAACCTAGGGTGACGTGGACCAGAGTGTCGGGTACGCGTCATTTTTTAATATCGTTCTATTTTGTTTATCGTAGTTTTTACAAAAATTAATCTTCCTCTCGATTTATTGTCTCTCGCTTTTGCACAGACAATCAACTGCTGCAATCGCTCAACCATTTCTCCGAATCGGCCATAACGGTGTTGAACAACAATTCCCTAGCCATTCGGCTGACGACCAGTTCGCACGAGGACAATTACACGTGTACCGCGAACAACGGAATAGGCAGTCAACTGTCGAAAACCGTGTCGCTGAAAGTCCACAGTGAGTTGTATCGAGCAAAATCTCGTTGCGCCATCGAAACAGGCACGTAGCTAGGAATTCACACCTAGGGTGGCCAAACTTCGGTCGAAATCAAACTAGGGTGGCAAATGTTAACGCGACTTAACTCTATCCCCCTCACTCTCATCAGTTCCATCACCAGTAATTTCCGTTCATCACTGGAATATATGGGGCACAATGATTTTTGTTCGACTTGAGATTTAATGAACGTTTTGAATATTATTTAACCCAAGTGTACCAACGACAAAATAGTTAGGGTGGCCAGTAAACTGCTAAGGGTGGCCCTTAGCTACGTGCCTCGACCGGAATGTACGTAAGGCGACATAAATCGATGGCGTGTGTTTCGTTTGATTTCGGCAGTTCCCGCTCATTTCAAAGAGAAATCGATCAACAAGAGCGGCGTGGTCGGCAGCCGTGTCGTGTTGACGTGCGAGGCTGAAGGATCCAAACCTCTGAACATCGAGTGGAGTCCGTCCGTGGAGAACATCAACACCAGACAAACGAACGAAGGCGTGATTTCAGAACTGTATCTAAATTCATTGCACAGCAGTCAGACGGGCATGTACACGTGCATGGCGACCAACTCGTACGGTTACGATCACATGACGATCAATCTCGTGGTCAGAGGTGAGAGAAACGGTTTCGTTTATTTTATTATTGTTATTATTCTGAAATGTCTTGTGGTGGTCGGCGGGATGTGACTCGATACGAAACGCGTGACTCGGTCCTTTCGATTTACGGACTACCTGCAGAGAAACGAGGGTTTATTTTATTATTTTATATTTATTATTGGTATGTTTATTTATTATTTTATTATTATTAATTATTTAAAATAAATAATTGTTTGATATATCATTAAGTCTCATTAATATGAGATATTTCGAAAAAAGATACAAATTATAATATAAAATATATATGACACCCCTTTAAAAATTAAGTTTGTTCCCGGAGTGATTGAGTTCGATAACAAATGTGAAAGGTACCTCTACATTTATCAGACATAAGACGTACTATTTATAACTAATAACTAAGTAAAAAAAATGAAGTAAAGTAAAGGCAATAAAGCCGGACATACTTTGCATCACGGATATTCTTCGCTCTTCGGGTCAGATACTCTTGGTGGGTTTGTGGAATTTTTAAAGAAACGATAAATCATTTCTTCAATAAGACGATTCTGAACGAAAGAAGTTAATTGTATAAAGAACAATAATAATCGTCATTTTCAACACACTTACCAAGAGTATCTGACCCGAAGAGTGAAGAATATCCGTGGCGCAAAGTATGTCCGGCTTTCTTGCCTTTACTTTACTTTATTTTTCTTGCCTTTACTTTACTTTATTTTACTTAACTTTACTTTTTTTTATCTAATATATAAAGGAAAACAAATTTAAATGTCCAAAATTTTTATTTTACGTTTTCAAAATTTTCTTGCGCCAAAATATTTTTCATATTATTGTCTATCTATGTTTAAATTTTCATAAAATTTGGATCAAAAAATTATGGTTTCCAAGTTATTTTTGTTAAATTTTGGGTAGTTTTCCCAAAAAAAAAAAAAAAATGAAAAATTGAGAAATTCAAAAAATGACCACTCTAAAGTACCAACTAGAGGCAAATCCGGTTTCAAAAAGTTGCTAATCGAGACTTTTGGACCAGTAGATCCAAACGAAAAAGTGTTCACAGAAAAAAAAATAAACATCATTGTAAAAAAACTAGCTTCTTCACTTCGTGCAGAGTCTAAAAAAAAAAAGACAATAAGGATATGGTTGAATTTAATTGAATCATATCTTTTACGTAATGACTAATTAGGTTAGGTGAAATAGCAAAAGCTCATATGATTTTTAGATCATTAAAACTATTATGTGATAAGACGTGTTTTTAAAACGTTTGAATGTGTTAAATCAACAAATAATATATAGTTCAAAAAGAAGGTTAAGTGTTGTTTCCATATTTTTTCTACGACGTGTAGGTATTATAATTATGAGAAGGCAAAAAAATTGGGCTTTTATTTTTAAAATTATACAACGCAATGATTGATAATATAATTGAATTTCAGATTTAAAAGGCATATTCATTTTGAAATAGGGGTTGTCGAGTAAAGTGAAGACTTCTCATTAAATACAAATTTGATTTATGAGTTTATAGCGATTTCATACTTACATATGATAAGCGTTTCTCTATATTTTATTGTTTTTATTGAAATACAATTGAAATGTTTGTCCGGGCTAATCTTCGATACGTCTGAGCCTGTTGTTACGCAGTGGACAGAACTTTGCACAGAGTGATCTTGGCAATTTTCAAAATTGGCCAAGTAATTCTCGAGCAAAAAAAAATTTAAAACAAAATATAGTAAATATAGGTATGTATATTCTTTTGTTGACTTTGCTGATCGTGGAAGCACGATGATTTCAAAAATCACCCGAAACTGACCTGAAAAAAGAGGGGGGAATGAGAAAATAGTAACCGGGACAGGGCAAAGAGTGAGAGTAGGGGGGGGAGATAAGTTAACTTACCCTAACAGAAATATGTATACATGTTTTTTCCTATTTTGCAGAACCGCCGGAAGCCCCGAAGCAAATAGACGTGGTGGGCGTGGGCACGAGGTGGTTGGAGTTTCGATGGGATCAGGTCATCAAAGTACACGTGACCCATTACATACTTCAAATATGCGCAGACATTTGCGCGGACTGGTCCAATTACACGGTCGGGGGGAGTCTGACTTTTACGAAAATATCGTACTTGAAACCGGCCACAGTGTATACGGCCAGGATCATAGCCGCCAACGATTTCGGTTCCAGCAATCCGAGCCCCAACAGCACGGTCACCACACTGGAGGACGGTAAGCCCACATTTTGTGTTCAAATTCGGGGTGGGGGGGGGTACTAAGTCATAGTAAATTATATTTATCCGGATAAATTAGTTTTTGAACGCGTTTAAAATTTTAATTTTGACAAAATTAATTATTTTCATGTGAAATAACGAATTTGTTGACCTTATTTAACTTTATAAATTCAAAATATATTAAAAATTGTCTAGAGAAACTCAAAAATTAAGGTCGTATTATAATTCTTCTGATGCTCATCACCCTTCAGGACGAAATCATAAATACAACAGTGGTAAACTTCAACTCGATTGAAATGTGTTGATTTTTAATTTGAAGGGTCCTAATTTGCGATTTAGGGGTGCAAAGTATACAGTATTCGCACATATGTATACCTAACTTACCCGGTTATACAGTGATTTAATAAATAATATTTTCTATGTCACCCTTTGTTCCAGAACCTAGTGCTCCTCCGAGCAATGTCGAAGCAACAGACATCCAAACGAATCAAGTGACAATTCGATGGAAAGTAAGTGATACACGATTGAACAATGAAAAGTCGACACGTCGATCGAATGATCTTAAAATAATGATCACAGTTAATCACACTGAAAATTCGTCAAGTAGTGATTTACAAATCGTTTGTTTGAATAAAGTGTATCGCTAATAATTAATGAAGTATTCTCCAGGACTCGGTAGGCGAATATTATTTATAATCAGGAATGAGAAGTATAAGAGGTAAAATTTTCAAAATGTGAACAAATAGAGTAGAAAATATTCATGAAAAAATCAAAAACCGGCATTTATATTAGTCTAGCATTTTTATTGGCAATAACTAATCATTTGAAAACTAAATATAGGTACTTGTAAATAAAGCGAAATTTGTTGAAATAATTTATTTTTTCATACATTTTGTTATTCACAAAAGACAACCCCATTAATATGTAAATTCTTAAAGAAATTATTAAAAAAAAAAATATTCAAAAACAAAAAAAAAAACAAAAGACATAGACAAAAATTAATGCGATTTCAATAGAATTCTTATCACTATATTTATTATGAAATCAATTTTTGAAAGACAATAAAACGCATTGTTTTATATACCGTTCCAATCAGGCTCCGGACAAAAACACGTGGAACGGACAGATAATTTGTTACAAAGTGTCGTACGCAGACGTTAACGAACTGACAGAAGTGAACACGAAGACGGTGCTGGGCTTCGAACGTTGCGACGTCCGAATCACCGACCTGAAACCGTTTACCACTTACCGCGTGTCGGTGCGAGCTTTCAACAGCATCGGGCCAGGGCCAGAATCGGATTTCGTCCGAGTGACCACGAACGAAGGAGGTGACTCAAAATCGAAAATAATCTCTCGCCATTGCGGCGGGGGGGAGGGTGGGGGGATAAACACTCGCACTTACGCATTATTATTATTATTTTCAGTGCCGGACGAGCCGCCGCAAAACGTCCAGTGTTCGCCGCTGACCGCGGAATCGTTGCGATTGAGCTGGGACCCTCCGCCCGTGCACAGCCATCACGGCACTATTTTGGGCTACAAAATACATTACAAAAAAATGAATCCAGTATCAGGTGAGTCGTTTTTTTTTTTTTTTCAAAAAAGTTTTTCTGCTGTTGGCAAAAATATATATATATCCCTCGAAAGTCAATGATTTTACATTCCCTAGTAGTCTGCACTACTACTTTGTATTATTCAATAATGTAACTAAATAAATTTATAACAATAAATGACCTAAAACAATACCAAAAAATACGAAAATGTCCTAGAAATCCCAACACTTTATCCAATATATTATATATTTTTTTGCTCTCTCAATGGTAACACTGGCCTGAGGGCTGATTTTAATTTATTTACATTTTTCAAAAAGTTTATTAACATTACATGCATCATCTAGTTCAGTGGTTCCCAACCGGTGGGGAATTCCCCCCTAAGGGAGAATTAAGATACTGCACAGGGGGGAATTCTGAGATGAAAAAATAATTATGATTTTGAAAATAATGAGAATTTTTTTTTTTGGTAATTTTGTTAAAAAAATTAATTTTAAATCTACTTCAGTTATTTAATTAATATTTATACTTTATGTTATTATTTTTGTTTTTATATTTAATAATTTGTTATTATGTTTGATATTATGAGTTAGTGGGTTAACTAATATCTAATTTTTGTAAAATAATGAAAATAAAAATTCATTAGTTGTATGAATATACGTATACTTGTATAGTTATTTTGTAATAATTTATTTGTACGGTCAAAAAAAAAAAATTAAAAAAATATATCGAAATTATGTTTTAAGGGGGACATGAATTTTGAAAATATACAAGGTGGGAATAGAATAAAAAAGATTGGGATCCAATGATCTAGTTTTATCATCCCACCTGTGGTTCGATGAGTTTTGGAGTTACGACTGAATCACTCTCAGATCTATTTCACTTACATGTTCTCAGGGTCGTACGTTTTGAACGAGATGAAAAAGACTACGAATCTGGAGACGAATCTGCACGCACTGGAGAAATACACCAATTACAGCGTGAGGATTTTGGCGTACACCAAGGTCGGCGAGGGCACGCAATCGAAGCCCATCTATTGTTTGACCGAGCAAGACGGTGAGTGCCGCCAGTGTTTTATTTAATAACATTATAAAGACCGGATTTATATGCGTTTATATTAATTATTTTCGAATATGCGTGCACAAAAAAAATAGTCAAAATACGCGGACGCGATTGTGTTTTATTAAAAAAAAAAAAAAAAAACATCAAAGTGTGAAAAAAAAAATTGGAAAATTAATTATTTTATATTCACAAAAAATAATTGTTATAACAATAAATGTATTTTTTTTTTTTATATTTTATATTATTGTATACGACGTATATTGTATATGATATATCTATCTATTTTGAGTCGTTATAATAATTTTGGGGGGAGGGGGGGGTGTGGCAAATTTTTGGTGCATTTTGGTGCCTATAGCTGTAAAAAAGATAAATTCGGCTCTCTGACTACACGTATATGATGCGAAAAATTTGCTGCAACATGCATTTAACGCAAAATCCGGTCTTTATGTTATAATAACAACCGTTGCCGCGCAATCGCCATTGCGAATATTGACGTCGAACAATGTCCGTTGCAGTCCCCGGGCCTCCGGACAACGTAAAAGCGCTCACGGTGACGTCCAGCAGTATTCTCGTGTCGTGGACGCAACCGAAACGACCGAACGGCGTCATCATCAAATACACCGTGCACGTGAAACACAATAAGGTAAAATTAAATAATAATAATAATAATAATAATAAATTTATTTAGCAAATAATATACAGTTTTATCCATATAATTAATAATAATAATATACAAGATGCATGTTTTGCAACTCCTCTTTAAGCATATAGCTTGTTTTGGAGGGAAGGGGGGGGGGTGGTATATAAGTTTGAGTTCGATATATTATAACGCAATATAAAATAAGTATAATTATGACACAAATGAAATATTTTTCGATGATTTTAAACAAAAAATATAATAATTATTTACATATTTTAATTTTTAACGGTTTAATAACAAATCAATAAAGCGAAAAATCTAAGGTTTTAACAAATAATGATTTAAATTTACAAACATTTTTAAAGTTATAAATATTAATATTAAGTTGTCTACATATTTGAGTAGCTGCAGATATTGAGCTTTTTAGACCAAGTTGTTTTTTTATAAAAAGGTACACTAATTTTAATATTTTCTTTGTGTCGTGTATTATATGAATGAATATATATATAAATAAGCGTATATCGTGTGTCTCTGGTCAGTGGTTTGTTGTGAGAACAAATCTCTGAACTCATTTTCAGCAACAGTGGGTGAGACGGCCAGGGGAGGGGGGATTTGATAAATTAAAAATGTTTTTTGTTTCAATTCGACATAAAGCAAAAACTCTTCGTTAACGATTCCGCAAGGACCAATAGAGTTCTTTCGTTACAAAAGTTTTCATTGATCAACAGGTCATAAACGTGTATTTTATTACATTAAAATATTGTGTAACCGTCATTTGCATTATTATTATTTTAAGTACCTATTTGATAATTTTTAAATTAAAAATATTGTTTCATCGATGAGATTGATTAATAATAATAATACGTTTGTAGAAATTTGATTTACCTCTATGACGTTATAAAGTTATGAAAATACCTTTGAGTAGGTGTGTCTAAAAAATCGTGTTTTTATTGTGTGTTCGTCCGTTTCAGAACGTCGAAAAGGAAATCGTGTTCGGCGACAAGAGCACGAAGATCGAAGTGAGACGGCTAAAAGAATTCCAGCGGTACGAGTTTTGGGTGACCGCTTCGACCGTGGTCGGGGAAGGTCAGCCTAGTTTCCGGGTAAACCAGAGTCCGAATTCCAGAGGTAATAATAATATATTTACATGACGTCGTCTGTGCCAAGGGTTCTCAATCTAGGGAGCTAGCCCCATTATAAAAACGCATGGCAGATTTCAGGGTACGCGTGAAAATATTTGAAAATGAAATGAAATATGGAAAATGTTGTTTTTGATTGCAAAATAGTTTATTTCGCATTATTATTATTTATTCATAGGTATGTGATTATGGGAAATTATTATGTAACAATGCTACATTCAATAATCTGGAGCATATATATTGAATTATTTTATTTATTTATTCTATTTTTAGCAATACATCACTGGGTATATTAAATAGACTCAATGTATTTGGGGGGGGGGAGAACCTTATAAAATAACATAAATTCGGATGCATCCTTTTCGATGTAAACACATTATTGTTGTAATATTATCATAACAAATCACGTGGTAACCCTTAACTATGTATTTACACAGCGCCGGCCAGAGTGGCGTCGTTCGGCGAGCACGTGAACGTCGTGGTCGGATCCCGGTGCGCGATCGAGTGCTACAAGGTGGGCATGCCGACGCCCGTTGTCGTGTGGAAGCATCCGGACAACATCGAGACCAAGTGAGCACACGGGGACAGGGTTATTTTTTGGATATTTTTGATTTCGGTCCGACGGTTGACCTACCGTCGAAATTTTATCAACCTCATTATAATACAATACCAGCGTAAACTGAATCTATTGGAGTTGCAGATCCTCGGTGGGACACACTCAGTGGCGCAACCAAGGGGGGTGTTTTGGGTGTCTGAACCCCCCCCCTCTCGCTTAAACCATATTTATGAAAATTTTATGAAATAAGCATTGAAAAAAAAAATCTTTTTAACTATACAATATTATAACCTCTATTAATTCACAGATAAACTTCAAACATGCTTTAAAAATTCATATTTTGTTGAAACGTTGCTACGCTAAATTGTGTTTGCCTACAAAATATAACGTTGTAAACATGTTAACTCGTAAAAAAGGCATTTATAGATTTGTCTACTTGAAATTTCTAATTAAAAAGTATTAATGAATTCTTGTAAAGTGTCCACATTAACATCGATTATAATTTTATATTTAAATAAATATTATAGTAGAAATTTATAGGTGGACACCCCTATCCCTTGAAAAAATCCTAGTTGTGCCACTGGACACTCTGTATATCCCTTCCTCCCTAAAAAAAAAAAAAACAAATCTCTAATTTACGCCACTGCACTGACGGGCAATTAATAATCGTTCCCCTCCCCCTTAAAACAACTTTCTGATACACAACACTGTGTACCATAACCAAATTCGATCCGCTTTGTCGGGCTCCATAGGCGCAACTAGAGCCTAAATATTGGGGGGGGGGGGTGCTAAAATTACAATAACGAAAAATATCCTGGGGGGTTACATTCCCACACCGCCAAATGACGTAATTTCCCCCATTATTTATGAATCACAGTAACCATTCTATAAAAGTCAACATATCTGTTATATTTATGCAAAGTTAAAATATTAAATTACGTTCTAACATCAATAATCTTAACAAACAAGGGGTGCTTGAACTTGAACTCAGGGCTGCTAAAGACCCTCTTGCGCCCCCCCCCCACTAGTTGCGCCACCGTCGGGCCCTCTGATTTTCGCACCGTGCGCGTGTCCAACAGGTTGTTATCTGACGGCGGCCTGTCCGTGGGCCCGGTGGACGGGGACGCGTACGCGGGCAACTACACGTGCCACGTGGAGAACGTGTTCGGCCGCGATCAGATATCGTACGCGGTCAACGTGCTGCGGCCGCCCGCGGCGCCGGAATTCCGCGCGGACGCCGTGTCCACCACGGCGATCGCGGTCCAGTGGAAGCCGGTTGAGCGGCCGGACGCAGTGACCACGGCGTACGTGCTGACGTACTGGGAGGCGGCGGCCGAGCGTGGCCGGGCGGCGGCGCGGCGCGTGGACGTCGACTCGGACCGGTTCGCGCACACCATTGATCGTCTGCGGTGCGGCACCAAGTACGCGGTGTCCATGCAGACGGTGAACACGGTCGGCACCAGCGAGGCGGCCCGCGTCCAGGAGGTGTACACCAAGGGCGGAGGTGAGTGCGCCGCCATTTCATCATCCTACAGAGCCCCCCCCCCCACCCAAAAAAAAAAAAATGTCCAAAAAGTTCAAAAAATCAAAAAGTAAAATCGCGATTTTAAATCCTTTTAACAGCGTTCAGTGATATCTAGATTAATTTACACCTGAATAAAAATCAATGTATCTACATCTTATACTCAGATAAATAAATAAATTAGTTTCCAATAAATGAAATCTAAGATTTAAATCGTAGAAATCTAGATAAATCTCGTTGTGTGATCGATGTAAAAATTTTTCTGATCGCACTTAAACGCACCGGCACAAAAGACATTGTGTGACCTATTTAAGTGACCCTAAAATATGTTCTGGCGCTAAAGAGGTATAATATGTCCTTTTTTTGTCCCACAAAATTTTTCATTTTACACGCCAATTTTTGCGGAGATCAGATTTGCCGACCTCCTCTCGTTTTAAGGAAAAATTTATTTTTATTTTTATTTTTTTTTTTTTTTTTGTTGCTCTCTGCTTCAATTTTTTCAAGATCTTCCTTTTTTTTTTTTTTTTGCTTTTTTTCTCTCTGCTTGAATGCTTAAATTTCAAAAGATGTTTTAGATTCTGAACGGAGTGAAAAAGCTTATGATTTTATAATGATGTTTATTTATTTATTTTTTATTTTTTTTTTTTTCTCTCTCTCTCTGGAAACACGATCAGTATCTTTATAGATCCCAGACGGTACTTTAGAGCGGTAATTTTTCCATTTTCCCGATACTTTTTCAAAAACGTGGAAAATCTGTTAAAAAATTGTGCAAAATATGCAATTACCGGAATTTCCGTGAAATTGAAAATTGCTTTTTTTAACATAAATTCAAAAATAATACAGCTAGAAACTTGAAACTTTTGCCAATCACTAAAAATGGTTGTTTAAAATTCAATACAACCGTAATAAAAAGCATCAATAGCATCCCACCCGAGGCGCGAAGAACATCCGAAAAGCGAAGTATACGCTTTTTATGTTTTTTTTTTTTTTTTTGCTCGCTGCTTTCTAAAAATTAACACCAAGGTAAAAAAAAAAACAGCTTTATTTTACATTTCTCCTAAAAATTGACGCCCTCAAAAAGTGCCGCCCCTCTCGCACCCCCCACCGCTATGCCACTGATCATGACGAATATATATCCGTCCCGAGAGGCCTGGTCCTTAAACCTGACCTAATATAATCTGCGCAGTGCCCAAGGAACCGGACAAGGACGCGGTGATGACGGTGAACTCGACCAGCGTCACGTTCACGTTCGGCTCGTGGCCGATCCAGTCGTGCGCCATACACTCGTTCACGTGCCAGTACACCGCGGACGGCGGCCGCGACGTGTGGGTCAAGTTCCCGCGGCAAAAAACGATGTCCGGCGACGCGTTCACGGTGAGCCGCCTGCAGCCGGCCACCGTCTACACCGTTCGCGTGATCGTGCACACCGACGCCGGCGACACGACGTGGGAACACAGGTTCGCGACCCGCACCAAGTCCGGCGGTGAGTGGTGTCAGCAGTATTGTTATAATTAGGGCCCGGAAGTTCATGCATTTGCATGTTTTTACTGAGTGCATTAAAAAGTTGCTGGATGAGCTGCAAATTTGAATCACAATCAAACGATTTCAAAAATCAAATTAAATTTTGCATATTTTCGCATATTTTGAGGTTTTTT